>APFE030214676.1:28160-90645 GCA_000404065.3 Pinus taeda
AAATTTCCTGAGATATAGTTTGAGAATGTGGTTCATAAGGCTCTGAAAAGTAGAGGGGGCATTACAAAGACCAAATGGCATGACCAGGAATTCATAGTGGCCTTCATGAGTTTTGAAAGCAGTCTTGGGGATGTAGACTTCCTTCATGCGAATTTGGTGGTAGCCTGAGCGAAGATCCAGTTTCGTGAAAAATTGAGCCCCATTGAGTTCATCCAGCAAATCATCAACCACCGGGATGGGAAATTTATCTTTGACTGTCAACTTATTGAGGGCCCTGAAGTCAGGACACATCCGCCACTCCCCATCTTTCTTGAGCACCATGACCACTGGAGATGAATAAGGACTGATGTTGGGATGAATGACCCCTACTTCCAAAAGTTCCTTGATGATTTTTTCTATTTCATTCTTTTGGGTGAACGGATATCTGTATGGGCGCACATTTGGGGGTTGGGCCTCTGGAACCGTGATGCTATGATCATGTTCTCCTCGAGAGGGTGGAAGCCCTTGAGGCTTGTCAAAGACCGGCAGATGGTTATTTAAAATCTGTTGCATCTCAGGATGAAGTGGCGATGGCTTGGTTTCGACTACCTGGATGGCATTAAATTGAGCTAAAACTCCATTATTGCCCTATTTTAACAATTTTTCCATCCTATGTGAGCTGATGATAGAGGGGGCTCCCACCTGGAGTCCACAGAGGGTATGTGTGTGGTTGTTCTACTTAAAACTCATATACAACTCCTGGAAATCCATTGTGATTGGCCCAAGAGTGAGGAGATAATCAGCGCCAAGGAAAATGTTACAACCCCCCATGTGTATGGAAAACATGTGGGTTTTCAACTGATAATCCCCCATTTGAAGTTTGACATTTTTACAACTGCCTTCACATTTCATTGTGCCTCCATCTGCAATTTGAACTTGGAAGTTAGAAACTGCTCGTACAAAGCAATGCACCGTTTCTGCAACTTTTTGATGGATGAAATTATGTGTACTTCCACTATCAATCAAGACTACTACTAGGTGATGTTTAATAAACCCTCTGATTTTGAGCATTTGAGGGGAAGAAATCCCTGCCAAGGCATGCAACGAAATAACTGGTTCGTCAAAGACATTGTCCTGTTGGTTGTCTTCCTCTAGCGGCTCATGTTCCTCGAGTGGTGGATCTTCCTCTGTTGAGCTGTAGTCAGTGGCATCTATTTGAAAGAATTTGGGCTCCTTAGATTTATGACCTGGGGAGTATTTTTCATCACAGTAGTAACATAGTCCTTGCTTCCTTCTTTCGGCCATTTCCGCAGGGGACACCTTTTGGACCTTAAGTGTTTGAGTCGTTTTGTGAGCCTGAGGGGGACGACCTTTAGTGGGGAAATTTGGGCGACTGTATTGGGCTGCTAATGCACGTTCCACCTTACGAGCTACCTGGAAAGCCTCCGTCCACGTGGGAGGGTGGTGAAGTAGAACTTGAGCTTTGATGGCTTCTTTAAGACCGCTGATAAAACATTCCGTGTAGAACTCATCTGTGAGACCCTTAGTGTGGAAAGCTAAGCCTTGAAAAGCGGTAATATATTCATCCACTGTACCAGTCTGTCGGAGCTTAGTGAGGCGACCCAAATAAGAGTCTTCCTGTTCAAAGCAATCTCAAAGAGCTTTGGTAAATTGGGTCCAAGTCCTAAGAGATCCATTGCAACGCTGATGCCATTCCCACCATTGCCACCGTTCATTGTCGAAGTACATGATCCCCAACATAAGCTTAGTCCCATCATCTAGGATATGATTCAATTTGAAACACTTCTCCATTTGTGCTAGCCATGCAGACGTGTGAGAACCGTCAAATTTATGCATATCCAACTTGGGAGGTCGCTGACTGGGTGGTGGATGGGTGTGCCAGACGTGAGGAGAGTGGCTAGATTCACCGTAATTGCATTCATTGCCATTATACCCCTCCTCATGGGCTTGCTTCTTGCCCTTTGACATAAAATCCTGTATCTGGAGACTTAGTCCGCGAAGTTGACTTTGCATTCCCTCCAGATCTAGTCCGCGAAGCTGAGTTTGGATTTCCTTCACATTTTCTTCAAGTTTTTCCATCCTTTCATTGGCCATCGCTTGAGCTCTAGTTGCTACCATACACCGACCTGATGAAAATTTGGGACCGCAAAAAAAAATTTCACATTTCGTTGAATGGTACCACCATGCTCAGCTCGTCGTCCTGATTTTAATGGGCTAGATCACCAATAAGCGCCCCGAAAGATCTCAGACTTTTTTTTTTTTGAAACTCCTAACGGAGTTTTACTCCTTGATCAATACTGCAGTCGCCAAATCCTCAAAATGTCAATGCGGCCAAAAGTCCTGTGACAATTATACCCTGGTATAGGAACCCTTCACAACGACTCTGGTCTGGTGGATCTGAGGGATCTGAATGGCGGATCGAGTAGTGCTGGACGGCTGAACGGACTGCTTCTACAGATCTGATGACTCTAATAGATCGGAATGGCTGATTGGGACCGATGTCTGCTGCTGCTGCACTCCTTTGCTCAAGCGGATCTGGAAGAGATGATGATTGAAAAAAGGGAACTAGGGTCTTGAGGAGTGTCTGGTGCTACAGATCGCAATATACATAAGGGTCTGGCAGTAGCACTCGGCCCAATGTTTCAGGGCTCTAACTAAGGAGGGTCGACCGTACCCTTAGCCGTACCACCTGACTACCCTATTGTACGGGCGAGTAATCTCTCTAAGTGCTGTTCTCGGTGTACTGTAGCCGCCAAACGGCCGACGGTTTATCTATGGCGAGGTTTTCAGGGAGCCTATGGGGCTTCCGATATACCCAGAGGGTACATGGAAGATAGTCCGTGCGTGGTTCTGTCTAATGCACTACTACTCGAAGGGGTACCCACAGGGGTTACAAGGGAGTCCAACAGACGTGACCACCTCTTGTATTTCCTGCGTGCATGCCTCCCCAAATCCGCAGATTTATGCGCTCAACGACAGATCCCATGGTTTAAAGACACTGGAACACATCTCGAGCCAAAAAAAAAAATTGCTACGAAATGGAGATCCCACCGGCCCTGGAAAGTGTTCTGATACCACTTGTTATGCTCTTAACCTGCAAATGATACCCAAATACAGAATATGCAAAGAAAAGAGACCCAGAACACAGAATATGCAAAGAAAAGATACCCAGAACACAGAATAGCAATGGTTTTATTATTCATAGAGTAATGTTCACTTGCCTCTTCGAGGGGGCAACCTCCAATGGAGCAGAGCTCAATTACAAAATAAGACATGATACTCCTCGTAGGGAGTTTCTATCCTTTATATATGACTCATACGTGCAATACCATGGGCCAATACCATATATTAGTAATACCATCTATCTAATACTATGGCCCATTTGCAACTAACTGTGGTTCTGTAATTAATTGCGGATTAACCACTTACAATTATTAATATGGGCTTTATTGACTCTTGACTATGACGTGGTCCCATTACATAGATAAGGGGGTTAGGGTGGGACCCTAACATTTTCCTCACGATCTGCCATGAACGACCTTAAATTTTGCACCTGATAACCATTCGCGAGATGACCTGCATGTCTCTTTGGCTTCTAATATTCTTCATGATACTTCTTTTTCCCACATTCCCTCGCAATATGAACCAATTTTCCACAATAAATACATTTTGTTTCAGAGATGTTTTTATTCGGATGGATAGGGTCAGATTTGGCCGTTTATGTGAACTTGCTCTGTTTTGTTGTTGTGGACCTCCTTTCCCTTTGTAGAAGTTCTTCCTCACCACCAATGCTGGATTGGCACTCTGCGGCTTCAAAGTCGATCTCCTCTATTCTTACTACATCAGTATACCTGTTAGTTCTTCAAAATGCGGGATATTTTCTCTAGCATTGATCCTAGTGATGAACATCTGATAATCGTCAATGACACCATTCATTGTAATGGTCACAAGATTTGTATCATCCATTGTATGACCAATATCTGATAATTTGGCTTTCAGATCCTTCATCCTTGCTATGAATGAAGCAATTGTTTCATTCTCCTCCATCTTCATGGACAAAATCTTACTCTTGAGGAACAAAAGACGATTTGAATTTCTAATCTCGTACAATTCCTTCAAAATTCCTTAGATCTCGTTAGCTGACTTAATTCTCTGATATGCGGTATAATACAGTCTTTCACTAACATCTTTAACGTTGTCCTTGCTCTGCTTTCTCGTTTCTCCCAATTTGGGACCAATGCTGATCCAGCCGCGAGCCTCGGCTCATCCCCATTCACAATCGACCGAGTCTGCATCTTAAACTTCCATTTTGCATAATTGGAACCATCGAGCTTGTTATTCTCATTCATGCATGCTTCAAATATGTTGTTATTCATCTTGGCGATTAGAGAAAAAAGATCGACATGTAAAAGATGTTAAATTTACCCCAAATCTATGATATAGACAGATCATTGTTGTTTGATCTCCCAACACACGTGCAGATCACCATGGCTTTCTTCTCAGCCTCCAGACAACCTCTTGTTGTCAGCTACAACCTTGTTCTTGGCTTCCCCACTCAGCTTCTCTGACAGCTACAGCCTTGTTCTTCGCTCCCTCATGCAGTTTCTTTGGTTTACACGATCATCGCAGATATATGCCCAATATCTGAGACTATCGCAGATATTCATCAATTTTCTAAGACATCATCACAGATATACGCCCAATATTCAATACTGTTGCAGTTTTACATCAATTTTCCAAGACCGTCGCATTTGTACACTGAAAAACTACGAAGATCGAAAAATTTTGAGAAGTGTAATAGTGCTATCGTCATGGTTATCCACTCAAAACCTATGATGATTTTGGTTCAAATAACCACCCACTAGCTACCGTACAGGTTCCTCAACCCTCACGCTCTGATACCATGATAAAAATGGCAATGTTCATATTAAAATAAAACCCATTGGTCAGCTCTACAAAAGAGAGTCTGAACCAGGAGAGTCTAGCTCTGCAGAACGCTCTACATTGTTCATCAACATTACACATTAAATAGAATACATCATTTTAGGGTAGTTAGAACAACATCCTAGGAAATATAAGCTAATTCCTATCCTAAGGCTACGTGAACAAACTCTACCTATTCTAGGATATTCTCCATTATCTTCAACACCTTACATAGTAGCCACAACAAAGAAGACAACATTAAATCTCCAATTTGAGCAATAAAATAAAGAAATATTGATATGTGAAGTGATAAGGAGCCCTCATAAACGCATACCTTTGTATAAAGTCAGTTGGAGAGGGGTTTACTCCTCAGCACCTACCCAACGAATTCTAGACTCTGTGAAACCATCTCAGACCTATGGGTCAACCAAAGAGGTAAAGAAAGGTGAGTTTACCTACAAACAATAACTGGAGTCAAAGTGTTGGATATTCCCATTTTTCACTGTGGAAAAAATAAATTCAACACAAGGGTTTCCAGGTTCTGAGGGTCACCTACAACATCAATTAAAAGTCACAGTTAAGGTTATATTATAGAATACAACCCTAGATAAAAAAAAATGATTAGTAATTTTAACTGACATTAACCATCTGGAAAAACCTCACCTATGAGAAGTAGGTTGGCATTCAAAATCCACTAGCGTTGAAGTGACCTGCGAGACCAAATAATTAATGACAATAAGGATCCTGAAATGAAAAAAATTATAGAAGAAGATCACCACCAAGGGAAACCAGTTCTACCTCTAGGGTGAAGCAAAATCTAGAAATCACCAAGATAGGAGTTTCAACCTCCTAACACAATGAGAAGAGTGAGGATCTGGATGTGGAGACAGAATTTAAATAAGTAAAATGATTTATCCTTTTCCCTTGTGAAACATTATCAAATAAATGAGCATTTACACATATGGATAAAAGAGGCATAACTTTCCATAGTGTGTGAGAGCAATCCCGCTCAAAATCGATCTTTGTCATGGAAGGGAAAACTGACCACACAAGAGTGTAGGAAGAAGAAGTGTAACCACCAGGGATTCCTTAGAGTGGTCCTATCAAGGTTGAGGAGGAGAAAATGGAAGATGCAACTTCAGAAAAGGTCGGCGAAGTACATTAGGGTTACCCAATGGAAATCACAACTTTCCAAATGGGTAAGACCATCTCACCACCATCCCAACATCAGTACAATTGGCAAGTGCAATTCACATGGGCATGTTCATGTGGCTAGCATCCATTAGGCCAGGTGTGCTAGAGGGAAAGGCACCAAATTAAACTATTCTTTACACATGTATGTTAATAATTTTGCACATAAGTTATAATATATGTGTACACATAGCTCTCTCCAGAGATGGAAAAATATTTTGTTAGTATGGCTTAGAACATAGCTCTATAAATCTATTCACGGATAGGAAGTTTCTAGAACAAAATAGAATTACGAAAAAGAAAAATTATATAAACATAGTCAGGCATATATTATATAGTAAATCCATCATGGAATATAGCGGAGGCATATACCTTGTTTAAATAGGACGCAAATATTATACATTCCTAGATATGAAAGATAACGAGTGATAAACTCCGCCCTCAATACATTAGACATTAAAAATTAATTTTAAGGTAAGGTTATAGTTCAACCATGCAGGACCATATATGATATTTATAATTGAGATAATTTGACCTTTCATCCTAAGTTAAAGGAATAATGAAAATACATGCAGGTAAAGGTAAAGGAATCTAGTATTTTCCTTATTGGGTGTGGGGAACAAAACTTACCTACACAACTTCTCATCTAATTATTGAAAAATCCCTTAACATAGGTCATAATTTAATATCATAACTTATTTAACCAACATACACACAACGATATTATATATATATATATATATATATATATATATTATATATATATATATATATATATATATATATATATATTTGTTTGTGTCGATTAAATAAGTTATCATATTATCTTATATATAAAGAAACTAGGTATGTGACATGCATTACGTGAGGAAAATCACAACTAAGGAAAAAGGAATAACACAAGGCAATGGGGCTTACCCAAATAGCCTACATGAATAGTTTTTTCTAAAACGTTTCTAAGGGTTGGCTTTTCTGGGGTCGCCTAAGTGGAAAAATTTATGGGTTGTATTGGTCAAGGTGAAAGCCTTATTATTGTGCATGAACTCTTGTAGTTTTCGTGCTTGGGAAGTGCACTGGTTAACCCGCGACTAACACAAAATTTGTGAAATTCTTGTGCAATTATGTTTGACGGTTAATATAGAGGGGATATTTTATGTCAGCATCTCCCCCTACCATTATACGGGTTCATGGTTCGTTGAAATTTACTTTTGATGTTTTTCTTATATATTAGTTTATTTTTGTTGTTATTGTTGAAGTTGTCATATCATAAGATGAATGTTAATCAAGTGAAAGAATTGAAGAGTTTTCTAAGTGTTCGAAAGTTAAAGTTGTTTTCTATCATACTAGATTCATTTAGAAGACATAATTCTACAAGGTCAATAGGAAATTTCACTAAAGTACACTAGACGAGTATTCCAAGATAAAATAGTTGAGTGTATTGGTATGAAATATCACCGGTGTCGTACTCCCATCGAAGTCTAAGTGGTGTGACCATTGTGGGGGTGCGACAAATGGTATCAGAGCCTACTTTGGTGAAAGTGGGACTTGGTCGAAATAAAAGTTTAGGGTGTTATACGGGAACACACTTTCTGAGTAGTTGATTTTAGAAGCTCCAATTCAGATCTTAAAGGAATGTTTAAAGTAAGGGAAATGGCATGATGACTATTACCACTATCGCAGGTTGAGAAACATGTTTGATGATGTTTTGTTGAAGGAAAACATAATGGTTTCTCAATGAACCATAGAGATGGGTGATTCATGGGAGGCTATAAGGCAATGACACTATGATGAACTTATGCAGGAGTTGGTGAATTTAAATCGTACCCAAGTAAAGATAGTGACCTTGGGGAAGTACTTGGATGGTTTCCTTAAGAAATTTAAGAAGAATGATACATTAGAAGAAGAACTATGGTTGGGAGATTGTAGTCCCTAAGAGCTCATGTATGAACAAGTTTTCTTAAGGGATAAATTAATCAAGATATGAGACAAAGTCAAGGAACTTAAAGAAAAGATGAAGGAGGAATTTCTTGATTGCAAAGATATTTTTGAATGAT
Organism: Pinus taeda; assembly: GCA_000404065.3. NCBI lineage: Eukaryota > Viridiplantae > Streptophyta > Pinopsida > Pinales > Pinaceae > Pinus > Pinus taeda. The sequence goes on from APFE030214676.1 coordinate 36,329, forward strand.
AGAGAAGGATGATATTGAATGGATTGAAGATATTAGAGCTTGGTTTAAAGCGTTGAATGACAAAGAGTGAGTGTTTTCTTCTCTGAAGGTACAGGGAACTAATGATTTCTAAGTTTGTACGATGAAGAAATAGTCGTAGAAGGAGAAGTGCCGTGGAACAAATTCTACCCAATTTGATCCATGCTTTAGTTGCTCAAAAGAACTTAATGGTAATGTGAATTATCTCAAGAGAGCGGTTAGATCAAAGCATAAGCTGAGAGACAGTTCCATTATGGAAATGGTGAAGAAGGTCATGGAAATAAGGTGTAGTATGAGACCCTTGTAGGATGAAAATGCATTGGGATCAAGTTTTGTGTAGGTGACCATATGCGGAAGGAAGTTTTCTATGTTGGTTTATCCTAGAGCTTTGAGTAGTTTCCTTAGTAAGAAGGTAGCAAAGTCCTTGATGTTGAAGATTACAATGATGAGAGAGGTAGGTGATTTGAAAGTTGTTAACTCAAGCATGAAGGTTGTGGTAGGTATTCTTAACGATGCATAGGTGAAGGTAGGTTCATGGTTTGGACAGTTGGATCTAACGGTGGTAGAGATGGATGATCACAATATGGTGTTATGGTTGGAATTCTTGACAGTGTTCTATACCATGCTGATGGTGAACTTGGACATACCCTTGATTTTGGCTAATGAAAAGGTCATGACCATGATGATGAGTAGGAAGAGTCACTTGGGGTATCTTCCAAGGATCTCCTTAATAACATTGTATGAGAAGGACGAGAATGTGAAGCATGAAAGTGTGTGTTGGCGAGAAGTTGAGAGATTGAGTCAAGAGATGAAGGACAATACGCTGATGAAATTTGTTGTACCACACACTAAGAAGAAGAACGATGAAGGTAGAGGACCGACTTCTCCCACTGTCAAGAAGGAATACGTGACTTCTACAATAAGTCTTCACCAATATTGTTCCAAATAGAGAGAAGGTTTGAGTGCTTCTTCCAAGTTGGATGAACGAAGTGTGGAAGTAGGCAAAGACTCAACAAAGGTAGTGGATTATTTCAGATATGCTATGGGTACATATGATTTTCAACTGACTGAGGAGAGTCTTTTGAGGTTGGGATATACAAAGGAAGAGATTTATGGGGTTCAAAAATTACTAAAGGATGTAACATCAGTTTGATATGATGGGAGTCAAGAGTTGGGGAGGAATGTTCTTCCTCACCCTTGTTATGCTCTAGACTCTTAAGCATGGGTGAGTGAAGTGCCTTGCTAAAGTAAGAGGTGTTGCACCACTGACACAAAGGCGGCTTGAAGGAAGGGGAATCACAACATGAAGTATTGGTGCTTAAAGAAGCATCACATGGGAGGATTTATTTAAGGTGAAGATGTGATGGAGTGCTATAGAAACAGCTCATGCAAGCATAAGGAGGAACATTCTCATGGATTGAATGTGATGTTGGATTGGTCACCCAACTAGTTCCATTCATGGGGTTCGAAATTGTACTGAGATGTGTTGGAGTTGAGTGTGAGTATGGAAGCAAGCATTCATGAGAGATAGAGGTTTCGTAGATGGCATTATCGTAGTTGTGATGAGACATTTTGCATCCATGAGATGGAGGGAGAAACCTTCCATGATGAGATGGTGTAATGTGTGAGAATTGCGACACTTATGTTAATTATTGATGGACTCAAATATTTCAAGAGATATTTCCTACTTGAATTCTTGTGAAATAAATTGGTGAGATTAGCCTTGATGAGGTTCGTGCGTAGGAAGAGAAGAATTTATGTGAAGAAAACAATGGGAGATGAAAAATTCTCAAAAGTGTTGGCGCCAGTGGCACTATGCAACAGTTTGAACTTGGCAAAGAAGTTTGTGGAGTGGAGTTGTTGTCGAGGATGACAACCATTTTAGAGTGAGGGAGGATGTTAGGTCCTTGTGATTAACCATGCACTAAGGTTTTCCCCAAGATGACCATGATGACCCATGCTCACTCGAAGTGGTGAAAAATGAAAGTTGGCAGGGTTATGTTACAAGTCATGCAACGCGATCACCAAGATGGACACCTTGCAATGATATAGGTGAGTTATGCATGAGGTCCAATGTGCGATCACATATCCATTCTGAATGGTGATTTGGGCACCCAAGTATGCTTGTAACCGAAGTTAGATGAAGTGGTGGGATGGAAAACCCGAATGAAGGAAAGTGCACCTCATTAAAGTGATATGTGAAAGATTATGAACGAGAACATCCGGCAACATGAGTGCATGAGGAGTGCCATGGGTGGGTTGGTCAAAGGGAATCAACGACATACGAAAAAAGCATGGTTAGGTACAATGATGGATGATGTTAACTGAGTGAGAAAGGAGGCAACTCATGGGATGTTGCATCATGGGTCAAAGGAGTGCTCCCTAGGTGCCCCTAAATGAAGTTGAGGCACCTAGGTACTGGTGGTGTAGATCTCTTAGCATCCATGACAAAGTGATGGGCTAGCGCACTTGGTTGTATTTAGGTTCACGCGATTTTGGTGGGCATGCCGACACAACATAAGTTGGCTTGGCGAGTTTGGAGGTGTCAACCCATGGCATGGGTGGATCAATTGCATGTGAGTTTGCATTTAAATATAGGTAGTGAATGATGGTGTTAGGTATCAAGTTATGTTGATAAAGCAAGAAGAAAACAACAGTTCACAGGCACGAGATGCAAGGAAAATGACAACTAACAAAAAAGGAAGAGCGCAAGTGAGTGAGGCTTACCTAGTGAGCTTGCATGAACATTTTTTTCTGAAATGTTTCTAAGATTTTGGTTTCTTGGGGGTCTCATAAGTGCGTAGATTTGTCAGTTATTTTATTCAAGGTGCAAGCCCTAAGGCTATGTATGAATTATTGTAATTTTTATGTTGGGGAAATGCATTAGTTAAACCATGAATAGTCTAGCCTTTCTAAAATGGTTGTGCATTAAAGTTTGAAGTTTAATATAAATGGTAGAGTTTTTGTAGGGAGTTCCCCCTCCATTGTACATGTTGATGCTCTATTGAAATGCATTGTTGATGCTTCTATTTTCTATTGATTTATTTTTTTGTTATTGTTGAAGATTTCATATTGCAAGTTGAATGTTAATGAAGTAAATGAATTGAAAAATTTCCTATGTGTTGGAAAGATAAGGTGTTTGGCTATTATGTTGGATTCATTTAGAATAATGAATTAGACAAAGTCAATATGTGATTTTTGCTATGGCACATAGGGTATAGGTGTAACCCAGGAGGAACTAGTTGAGTGTTTCGATATGAAATCTCATCCATGCCACATAGCCATGATGGTCTAAGTGGTGCAACCATCTTGGGTTCGTGACACCCTACCACTCTCTTAGAAATTATCGTATAGGAAAAATTGCATAAAAGGTTATAATCTACATTGATCAATACCAAATTAAATAGTGACCGATAAGCAAATCGAGTGCTATAGTCTTTCTTTTGCAGGAACTAATATATGCAAATGTGCAGTGGATAAATTAATTTTTTTTTTCTGAAGAAGAAATACTTGCATAAATTTTACTCGCAAGCATCCACTACTATGTTTACACATTTACAATGTTACTCATACACCCTAAGGAAAAGTTAGTCGATGCGAATTGAGGTGGAGAGATTTCGTAGAGAGAGGGTTTGACTCCATCCCTAGCTTCTTCCATGTTCCTTAGGTGGCGTGCTAATAAGTTTCTTACTTCTGAGTATTTTTCACCCAAGCATCTTCCCTCCTCCTCCTCCATTGCTACATCAAGACAACCAATGTGGAGCAGAAGGATTAGTCATAAAGGTTCTCCTCTTTGCAATGACAAGCAGGGAGGGCGAGACACCCTCATCATGTGCCACCACGAATCACTCTACCACATTCATAGAACATTTTTCTTGTTCTCTTTGATGCTGCATGGTGTGATGGAGTCTCGAAGTTTTGACTGTGAATATGTTGCCCCCCCTTCTTGTGAGCCTCACAATGGAGGATGATGGAGGTAGTTAAGGTGCATATGAATATGTCAAAGAAGAAGCATGATTTCCAATGTAAGGTATATCTCTAGCAATTTCCTAAAGGAATGTTCTTGACAACCTTGTTTAACAACAATTGAGCAACCTTATTTAACTACGATTTAGCCCCATTGAATGAACTTTGAGGTTCATGACTCCCAACTCGATGTTAGCCATGTGATCCCTAGCATGGTACAATAAATGATACACCTAAATAAAAAATCAACATTATAAAAAATAAAAATTATGAAAAAATTATAATTGTCCATATAAAAGAAATAAAATTGAAAAAAACAATAAAAAAGTTATAACTTGTAAAGGAGTTAAGAATGAAAAAATAAACAATTATATATATAACTTATCTAATGTCATGAAAAGTGAAACAATACTAGTACAACAAAAAAAATTCCATATATTTTAATAAAAGATAGATATTAAATTTAATTGAAACTTTCTTTTGTTATTTAATAACTTTTATCTATTGTTAAAATATGTAACTGAGTTTACAAATTACCTACACTATTATGAATTATGAGTATATAATTTGTTCCTAACCTTTACATCCATTTTTTTGTTTTAAAAAAAAAAACTTAAACGTAAATAATTTTACAAACTATGGATGAAGCGTAGTATGTAAGTTGGTCCTAACCTTTACATATAAATTGATTTTATTAGTTAATTATTTGTATTTGTGTCTTCAGCAGCAGCTGCGACCATGGAGCGCAATTCTCTTCCACTAATTTCATTTGTATTGTTTGGTGTGAGAAAAGGGTCACTTACGTCTTTTGTTAACATAATTGCCTTCGAACTGTTAGTCTTTTCAACTTTTTCAACTTTTTTGTGTGGAGAAATAACCGAATACAGTAACAAAAATCGCAATCTTGAACCATGGACTAAAATTTTCATTTCAACAATAGGTTTCACTATTCCAGTTCTTTCAAATTTACCCGAGAATAACAGAAGTTTGGGCAATTTGAATGCCCCTTACACTCCATTCCAAAAAACACTAGCCAATCCGAATACCCTTTATACTGTCACCGTGCTTTTCTGTGTTGGATTTCGGAGCCACACATTAGTTAGCAGAACCGGAATATCAAATCATCTTTGGAGTGATGTAGGATAGGTAAAAGATGCCAGTGCTTCGACTCCGATATATAGAAATTACAGGCCGCTCGATGATACTTTTGCACAATCGCAAAGCAGAAGATCGAAAAGCAGCTATTGATGTACTTCTGCACAATCGCTGCGCGGCGGCCTCGGTCTTTATGGGCATGATATATACTAACAACAAGCTGGCTCGTGACCACCAACGCTAGAAAGCTGGAGGTGATTATGTTGTTGACAAAAGATAAAAGGTACATACCCTTACTTTCACAGAATTTGCAATTGAGGGATATGTGCCCTCTATTCTTCTGCCAGCCCTTCAAATTTCACCTTCACATCTAAATTTTTATTTTCACATAAAATTACTGCCAATTGCTTTTAGCTCTCAGTCCCTCGATAACATAGATAACGATAGCCATGGTGTCTAATACTGTCTAATCTGTATAGTAGCTTGCATATTCGTGTTATAAAACATCATTGTTCCTTATGTCATGTTCTCAATATTATCTCAAGTCTTAGTATTGTTTTTGTTTTAAAGTGATGCTTTAAGGATTATATGTTATAAAATATGATTAGATTAAAAAAAGTATTTTGTTGGTTTATTTTATTGGGTAAGTGAGTGAAATGGTAAAGTAAAGTGAGAGAAAGGTTTTATCGTCAATTTCCATATTGTGTAATTTTATTTTTTAATTTCTTCTTCATCGCAAAATATCAAAAAAAATTATTTAATTTTATGTGTTATTTTTTTTATTACAAAATATTAAATCTTTTGGTTTAGTTTATTTGATAAGTTCGTGAAAAGTAAAATAAATCTGAGTAAAATGTTTATGTTGAATATACTAGTTTTCAATGTTTCTAGCTTAAAAAATATCATAGTAAAATAATATTTATAAAATCTATTCAAATAATTTATTTCGAAATTGGTAAAATTGTAAAATTAATGTCAATCAAAAGTTATCTGTTCAATCCGCAACCCGCTTCAACCATTTTAGTATGAAAAAAGCAAGATTTTGTACTAATACCAGTTGAGTTGCAAACCGCTTCAACCATTAAATAGACCCAGTTGCCTATTCCGCGAATTCTAAAATTTCAATTTGATTTCATGTGTAAAATTTATTTTAGTTTCATTCTAATTCATGAAGACAATCTATGAATTACTATCTATATCACTTCTATCTTGTGTTGTCTCTCTATATCATCTCGAGCCTAAATCTGTTATCCGTATGAATCAAACAAAGAGAAAAGAGCAAGTTCAGCGTTGAGGTCCCGATATCTCTAACTTTGGAAATGTGATCAAAGCCTATCATCCTGTCTATGGAGTGACAATGTACTGATGATCTGTAAGCCTTACTAATTTTGCAATTTTCAGATTACTTGTCGTACTATGCAAGAAGAGATGGTCCATTTGTGTCAAACCTAAATATTTTTTAGAAATCCTGATTTGTACTGTACTCACAATTGCCGTTCGAAGACCCTGTATTTGGACAGTGATCTCTCCCCAACGTACCCTTGGCCACAATCTGCGGGTCGGTTCCTTCGCTATACTTACAGCACCTCGTAATGCTGCCGTTCATTATTCAGTCCTATAAAAAAGATTTGACTGTTTATTTATCGTTGGTGTTACGATATTGTCGGGTACTGAATTTGTTTGGACCACAGTACAATTGGACTGAAGCTCGAAGTAATAGTAAATAATAGTACATATGATGGCAAACATTTCGTGCTAATAAGTCACGATTACTTTTCCAGAAGAAACCCAAGGAGCAAGCTTGTCCTTGTCTTTGCATAACTCAGGCTACTGGGCAGACAGTTCATTAAGTACTGCTCGTCATGATCGTCACCGACACACCGAACAATAGGAACGCGGCCGCATATATTACATTTTTACGTTTTCTTAAAAGTCCTGAAGGATCACTAAATGCATTGATGGAACAATTTTATGTCTTTGTAAAAGTATAATGTGAATGTACATATGGAACCAGTTAAGCCGACTGTGCAGCCAATCTGAAGGAAGTCTAAACAAGCAGCTGAAAGCTGGCGTCCATAGCTTGTCAGATTTTTTTTGGTTTTGAACTCTCATCGGCGCAACGTGGCCTATTATTTTTTCGTGTCCTGAATATGGTAATATAATTTTGCAATGTGGTTTCTTCGAGGAAAACTTCAACGGACTGGAGCTTGTGAAGTAAAACATCGACTAAGCAAGTTTTGACTTGACCAGGTTTCTAATATGTTGATGTATATAGTAAACGGATTATCAAACAATGATATGTGCAATAGTCGAATAATTCCCTTCTATTCGGTAAGTACAATTCGACATTCTGTATTAATATTTTCCCGGGCATGCACAATTAACACAGGAAATATTTAAACGTAATGATCAACTTTATTAGCTAATAATGTTTATAGACATAGGCTTGTCCCTTCGAAGTGGCAAGCTAATTCACAAATTTTGATAACTAAGGGACAAAACATTCGATATAACAGTAACCTGAAGGTATGGAGTAAGGTAGTTTAGTCTTAAACCTTAATTCAATTAAATTATAAGAAGAAATGATCATTTCTTTCAAACATAAAGAAATGAAAATTTGTTTTAAATATAAAGTTAAACTGTTTTAATATTTTGTTTTTTACATACTATATTATTTTTTGGGTAATAAAATCAGTTTAGATTTATTTTAATAATGGAATTTCACATGAATTGAAATGGATCAAATTTCTTTTTATTGAAATTTCTTTTACAGTGTAAAATTTGAATGTCAAATATGCATGTCTCTCTAAATTGTTGTATAGAGTACATTGTGCATATTAAAATTGTTTTCTTGTTACTAATATATTTTGAAGTATAATCAATATTAGTTAAAATAGATATTCAAATAGTTCATTTAAATCTCATGTTGCAATAATTTTGAAAGGTATAAGCTTTAAACATATTAGTCATATTTGTTTACTTCTAATAGCTTTATTTCTTTTTAAAGTTGATATGAAATAATATTATTCATATGGAAAAATTAATAAACATGCATAGAATATTTTTTATTATTATTGAGAAAGCTGGCTCACACACATATATAGTATGTAATTTTTCATTGCTTATATTGTATTCTAGAATGCTATATATAATTTTTTTTGTTACTAATCTGTCTTTTGGTATAGTCAATATTAGTTAACATATATCTTCAAATAGTAGTGTTGAAACATTTTTTAAAAGTATAAGATTTAAACATCCTACTTACACATTATTTTTACTTCTAAATTTATTTTTTATTATAGCCCACATTGTTTTATTATTTAGAGAATATTTTATTTTTATTTTAAGTAGGATGGAGAAACTTTCACATCTCCATCACACTGAGTTGTAAAATAAACCTCTTAACAAAATGTGGAATTATGAGAATATTCTTAATTTTATTTTTTAATTGACAAAAAATTCAAAATTTAAAGAAATTACAAATTTAAAGGAAACTAAATAAAATTCTAATTTTCATGATAATTTACAAAAAATGAATTATATAGTATACTTCAATATTTTTGAAGTATGAATATCATAGCTAATATAATAACTAATAAACATAATATAAAAATGTACATTATTTTTTGGGCTTTTATTTTATTTTGAGAAAAGAAATAGTAATATGGAAAATTATACCTTACATGTAGGGTGGTTATTACACATGTCCAAATTCATGATGTTCTCGATGGCATGATGTTTCAATGATCATAGGTTGTTGTCCAATATCTAAATATAGAAAGGGAATTTTGGGTCATGTTGATCTCGTTTAGCTCACTAAATGTTCTATTAGCCATGGGGTCATATTGCGAGCCAAGGCAGTGATGAAAACTACTGGAGTTGAGGTACACTCAATCATGGTGGTGACAAGTGAAGATAAATTGAAATTATAAGAGGGAGGGCGATAAGAGGAGTATAGAAGAGATAATTATTGTCTTTCAAAATATTTGTATACCATTTTTGTAGGTAAAGTTAGTAACACAAGGGGCTAGAAAAAACCATAACAATTTTTCGACAATAGAGAAAAATTTTGGGCTAAGTCTTGTTAGCTTATGTTCATGAATTTTTATTTGTTTCCACTTTGGAAGTGGTTTCTAAGCTAAGGGAACCCCATTTTAGTATTCTTAGTTTACATTCACAAAGGTTAACTTTAAATTTACATACTTTGTTATTAAGGGTTATTATGTCCCACTATCTCTCTTTAGTGGATTTATGGGGAGATATTGTTATTTGGCATAGTCAATATCTTGGGGAGTGGTTTGATTGGCAGATTGATACAATCATCCTCTTCAGAATTTTTTCTTATCTTTTACTCTAGGGGGTTTCTTGTTTCTTACCTCGACCCTATATCGAATTCATGAGGGGAATTTTTCTTTAGCCTACATATTTAGCACTCGCCATTTTGTTTGAACCTTTGGGTTAGCTAGTGGAGGACATGGGAGGAAAGGAATATTTTTTCATCTTATAGATAATTACTCTCTTATTCTCATGGAGAGGGGGCATTTAGCAACAATTAATCGAATTCTAGTTTGGTTCAATGAAAGAGGGGATTGGAGAAAGCAACTCGGTAATCCAAGTAACTACCAAAACACCAAAAGTGTCGATGATTGTCATTCAAATCTTATTTTTCACAAAGTGACAAAAGCATGATACCCTTAATCATCCCACCCAGGTATAGATGCAAGGGAAGGAGTGAAAATTACCAATGTCCCACAAGTTGTAGAAATCAAAGTTTTGATGAGTCCTCCTCCACCTCATGTGATTACTAGGGTGTTGAGCACATCACCAATAAGTACTTCAATTGCACCACACAATGGGTTAGGAAGGAGACTTCAAAGGTGGAAGAGGATGCTAAGGTCATAGCTATATTTATTTTGAATTCAAATATACTCTAATAGTTTGGGAACTACGTGAAGGTCGTTCATGTATATTAGAAAAATAAGATTACAATGGCTAGAGTACATATTGAGAAATCACAATGTCAAGAAGAAACTCAAATGAGTTGGATAGGATCCATTAATAGGTTGGCAAAGTGGATCAAAAAGTAAATGTATTAGAATAATAAGTGTCAAACATTAATTTTGATTACTTAAAGGATCAAACAGTTCTATATGAAACCGTTCACGTGGACTGTAGAAGTAAACACACATATTAGTAAATATACATTATGCACCAAGTTTCTCTTGAATCTACTAATCTATAAGGTCATCCTTTTATTGTTTCTTTTCAATTATCTTGTGTTAGTTTTTTTTATATCATCTATAGGTAGGTATGGTACTTAATCTAATTTTAGTCTCTTGAATCAGATATTTTTAACATTGAATCTTGATTTGGTGGTGTGGTTTCAAAATAGAAACTATGAATAAAATAAAAACATACCAAATATATATAATATTTGTGTATTATTTAATATAAAAATATCTTACCTACTGTAAGAAAGAAACAATAAGAAAAATTAATATTCAAAGTAAAAGATTTCTAGTTAATAAAATTTATATTAAATTTCTATCATTTTGTGTTTAAAAAAATAATAATTTAGTATCATTATATATTGTACTTAACATTAAGTAAATTATTCGAATAATCCAATAATTAGACCTTTAAGAAATTCCATTCATTAAATTCTAGACTTTAATTGAGCATTCAAAAAAATACATAAATTATTATAATATAAAGTTAATTAATATTAATATATATAAATAGTTGCGAATAAACTAATATTTTTTCAGCCCCAAGGATAGCTCAAGTCATGGAGTTCCTGTTGCTAAGTACCTTGCCAATTGAGAGGTGCATGCCTTGCCGGAGGAACATGAAGTGAAGAAAGTTGTGTTGATTTCGAAGAGCCACCGCTTTGATTCTCGGACGATTACATGATGGATCATGGCGGTTCAGGTGGAAGCGATCCTAGCTCTTCTAGTGTACACCACCATTTTCATATAGGAGCTCGTGGGTTAACTTCAATTTTGGGCAGTTGGATGCAATTCTGAGCCCGAGTTTAGTAAAGAGAAGAATCGTCTCCACAAAATTTTCTATCGTGGCAGACGTTGTAGGTCACCTCCATGGCGTTCACGGAAGGTTGGATGAACTCAAAACCATCACGAAGGCAGTGAAACGATGAATTCAAATTATACCTAGATTCTCAGCATATTCCAATTGCATATATCATGCAACAATTACATATCTTAGAGCTTCTCATATTTATTGTTGTTTGTGCCATTTTCATATGGGACGCTTCGTTAAGGTTTTGATCATTACGTGTTTGGTGGATCTTCGTACCGACTACTTTCACACGTCGGAGATGTAAACATCCAGCCCTTGAATTTCTGGTTTTGTGATAGCCATGCCTGTCATTGTTATTGAATCCTTTGATTGCTACCATCGATTCAAATGCAATGTTGAAGCCCTCTTGCCTTTCAAATTTTTTGGTAACGAGGGCTTAGGTTAAGCAGTTTTAAGTACTAGCAAGATTTCCATTCTTATGTGCAAATACGTAAGTAGAAACATATCATGTGCATGTATACAACAGAGCTCAAAGCGTGGTGTTCTTTAGATATGATACAATGCATTGATTTGCATAAACATGCACGTTTGATTTTGAAATTGTAAAACTTAATTTGACATGGTCACATAGGCATACGAATTCCCTCTGCTTCGTTGTTACTACATTGACTGCAAATTCTTGGCTTCAACAAAATATTTGGAATTGTTCAAACCTGCCGACATATGATTGCATATTTCTCATTCTTGTTGGAATGTTGCCAGAAAAGTTGGGGTGCCATCTCCCTCAGGTCGTTGGGCAAATAGTTTTGTGGAAGTTCATTAGGTTTCCTCCCGCTAGGGCACGCGCAACAGCCAGCTTAACCTAGCAGCATGTATAAATAACTTCATCCATCGTATCAATCTAAGAGCGATCAGTACATCGTATCTATTGTAACATGTCACAATCGTTAAACTTTTGGTTTATTGTTGAGGCAATCCTTATACATTATTATTATTGACATTTAGTTCCCTCTATTAAGGATTTTAGTAAGGACTTTTTGATGTTGCAAAATTAATAGAAATGTTGTTTATCCAAATTATTAGGATAGCGTAATTCAATTTAAAATTTAAATTACATTTAAAAATCCGTAGCCTATGTAAAATATTTAACTAAATCTAGAAATTCTAAAGCTATATGAGATATTGTGAGTGCTGCGAAACAAGTTTGACTTACCTATGCCTGGAGGAGGAAAACAGGGAACAAAATAACATCATAGCCACACATGAATCTCACTGTGCACCTGTACTCTGCGTTAAAATCATCCATTGCAAAACATAGTGAAGAGTAATACTATGGCAACATAGTAGACTGTGATGTAGGAATGATACTATTGTTAAAGAAGCTTCGTTCGCTCAAAAAAATTAATGTGTCATTTCATAATGAATTCACATTTCAGCGATACAGCGGGACATGAGTCACTTGACAACTAGGAACAGGTATATTCAAAGGAAAGGATTAACTTTGTCGAATCCATTGAATATATATTTTATATAATAAATATTAGCTATTATTAAATATTATTTAATTCTCAAGCCAAGGATAAAATAGAGGTGAAATATTACTTTATTACCATCTAATAGATAAGATTAAAAAAATAAAATGATATTTAATTAGTAAATATTAAACCCCAATTTTTTATTTTATTCATTGAATTAATTATTAACCTTTATTAATTTTTTGATAATACTTAATACTTATTGGCTTATTACCTTTCCATAAAATAATTTTGAGCTTTGCTAATATGAAAAGAAATTATAGACAAAGAACTTGAAGTTAAGTTAATTGTATTATGTTAATATGGTAATTTTCCTCAATCTAATTGTTTTTTAATCAATATTTTCAAGAGAAAGCTAAATTTAATTATTTAAAGTTGATATTTTGGAGATAGTTAAATTTAATTATTTAGAGGATTTTTGTTATGGTTTGTTTTTTTGTTTTTTTTGTTTTTTTCTTTTTTCAATTTGAATTTATAAGGTTTTTTCTATGTAATACATACATTTTTTATTTTAAAAAATTAATGTAGAAGTGTCTTTTTACAATTTTGCAAGAGTTTACACCCAAACAACAAAACACTCTTGCAATGAGATATTTATAAGCTCAATGTCCTAACTACCTCTAATTAGCTATCACTTATAAAATAACAAGTGTCCATTTACAATAAAAGTTATTTAAACAACTTACTAACAATTCTCTTAAATTAGAGCCTAAGATACAACACATTTGTAGAGTCATATATTTTTACAACAATATTCTAATTCTAAATGTTTACTTTTAATAATGAAATATTCTAGATTAATAATTGTTAATTTAATATTTTAAATTAATAATTATTTTCTTCTAACTTTATAACTTATGATAATATTTTATTTTTCGATCATCTAACATTCCCCCATATGATCCAAAGATACATTACAACAGATACCAAGTTCATCCCTAAACCTAGTAAATTTTATTCTCCCAAGAGGTTTCATGAAAATGTTAGAGATCTGATGTTCTGAAGGAGAATAAATTGGCTTAACGACATCTTTGGCAATGAAAGATCTGATATGATGATACTTGATGTCCACATGCTTTGTCTTCGAATGAAAAATTGGATTCTTGGCAAGCTTTATGGTTAACTATATCTCGATGAGTAATGACGTAGCTTTTGCCTCATAAATGCTCAAGTCCTGCAAAATTTTACGGAACCAAACAATTTCACATGCTGCTTCCAATGCTGAAATATACTCTGCTTTTGCTGAAGAAGTGGCCACTATAGCTTGTTTCTTAAAACTTCAAGACATTGTTGCTAACCCCATGCACATTAAATAACCTGATGTTGATGCTTGATCATCGATACTTCCATCAAAGTCGCCATTCAAAAAACCACTAAGTACAAAGTTTTTAATATTTTTTTAAAGAAGACCAAAAACTTTTGTTCCTTGGATATATCGAAGAACTCTTTGGGTGCATTCTAGTGGCTATCTTGTGGTTCCTACATAAAATGTGAAATAATATTGACTACATAAGATAGATCAGGGTGAGTGTTTATCAAATAAATCAAGCTTCCAATCAACTGTCTAAGTAGTGTTATCCACCATTCCCCCCCCCTTCAAATTTTGAAAGTGTCAAGTTTTGCTCCATGGGGATAAGAACGGGCTTGCAATCGTTCATTGTAAATGATTGAAGAACCTCTACTACATACTTCCTCTGAGAAATGAAAATATGATGTGGATGTTCGAAGACTTCAACTCCAAGATAGTAGTGAAGTAATCCCAAATCTGTCATCTTAAAAGTTGTATGTAACTCTGTTTTCACATGTGCAATATGATCATCATCGTTTCCAGTAATGATCAAATCATCTACATACATAGCAAGAATCACCAGATATTTACCCTGTTGTCGCACATATAGAGTATCATCAAATTCACTTCGTTGAAAACCAACATTCCTTAGGTATTCATCCATTTTTGCATACCAAGCTCGGGGAGCTTGTTTTAACCCATATAAAGCCTTGATCAATTTGTAGACTTTATGTTCCTGCCCTTCAATTTCAAAACATGGTGGTTGTGTCATATATACTTCTTCTTGTAAATCCGCATTGAGAAAAGAAAATTTTACATCCATTTGATGAACTTTCCATCCTTTCTGAGTGACCAATGCAAGTGTTAATCAGATGGTGCTCCATTTAATTGTAGGAGAAAAAGTTTTCTCATAACCAATGCCTTCTTGTTGTGCAAAACCTTTACCCACAAGTCTTGCTTTATACTTTTCAAGTTCTCCTTTTTTATTGTACTTAACTTTGTAAAACCATTTGCATACTATGGGTTTAACATTTTGAGGACAATCAACAATTTTCCAAGTGTTTTTATCAATTACTGCTCGATATTCTTCAATCATAGTCTGTTTCCATTCTTTATGTTTTACTGCTTCGTTGTATGCGGAAGGTTCAATAAAATCATTTGCTATCAATGCGAAATTTCGTTCACTTTTGTGACTTCCTTACTCCTATATTATTCTGCTTATGAGGCCTGACATCTTTCAAAAGTTGGATTGCCAATTTTCGTAGTTGATTCTCACTTGTTTGAGATTCTAAAAAGTCACTATCATTGTAAAGAGGAGTAATGTAAATTGGTGTTCGTCGATTAGTTGAAGATTCTGGAGGTGAAGAATCACGGTTAGAAGAACTGTTGTTGCTTGGATATGCGAATGAATTGCTAGAAGATCCATATGGTGTTGTTGAAGTAGATGGATTGGATGAATCATATTCAGATGAAGGAAAATCAAGTTCATACAAATTTGGTGAATTTGGTTGACTTTGCATATTTCCTTTTCTTTGACTTCCTTTAGTTTCTAAGTTTTGAAGAAGATTTTCTATTTGTTCAGCACTCTTACTCTTTGTTTCATCAAAAATTACATCCCTTCTCATAATAATTTTCCCATTGGTCAAAAGACGATACCCTTTCTTCTCATCAGAATATCCAATCATTGTGGATTTCAAACTTCTTGATTCAAG
Organism: Pinus taeda; assembly: GCA_000404065.3. Classification (NCBI taxonomy): domain Eukaryota; kingdom Viridiplantae; phylum Streptophyta; class Pinopsida; order Pinales; family Pinaceae; genus Pinus; species Pinus taeda. The sequence continues at coordinate 51,982 of APFE030214676.1, forward strand.
CTTAGTTCTCTTTTCTTTCAGAACTATGGCATAACATATTGATCCAAAAACTCTAAGATGTTTACTCGAGGTTTGAAACCAAACCAAGCTTCATAAGGTGTGATTCTATCTAAAGGAGCAGTTGGAGATGTGTTTCTTAAGTAGCCAACTGTATGAATTGCTTTTGCCCAATATATTGGACTTAATTTTTTGAAATTTAATATAGATCTTTCCATTCCTAACAAGGTGCGATTCATTCTTTCTACTACTCCATTTTGCTATGAAGTGTAAACACTTGTAAGATGTCTTCTTATGCCATTATCACTACAATAAGTTTTGAATTTATTTGAAGTGAATTCTCCTCGATTATCTATCATGAGACTACCTATCTTTTCTTCGACTTCATTTTCAACAAGTTGGAGAAAAATTTTAAACTTTTCAAATGCTTCTGACTTTTGCTTCAAACATCACTGTGAACTAGTTGCAGCAGCCTATTTGCATGCCAAGAACTTGTTGGAAAACTTTCTTGACTTTGTTCTCCATAAATGGAAGCTTCACGTTTTGCATTTTCCTTTTTGAAAGTTGGAAGTCCCTTAACCATCCCTTGTTTTTGCAACTAAGAAATATTTCCAAAATTTAAATGTCTGTATATTACATGCCACAATCTTATAGGTGAAATTTTGGTGGTCACTGCCCCTACAAAGTCAGAATGCCTTGGAACAACTGTCCCTTTAATCCTTAACAATTTTCCATCTTCATAACCTGTCATCATAGTTTGCAAGCTCCGTTTGACTGAATTAATCTTAACTAAGCCATCTTCTGTACTTACCTGATGTCCGTCTTATCAAATTGTGACTACAGATAACAAATTATTCTTAAAGGTTGGTACATACCATACATTTGAAATCAACTTTTCTCCAATGCCACGGAGAGAAACTTGAACTGCACCTTTTCCATAAGGAGTATTTTTTGTATCATTTGTAAGAAAGATGGAATTAAGTTGGCAATCTTAAAAATTTCAAAAGAAGTCTCGTTGACAAGTCATCTATTGAGTTTCTCATGAATCTAAGACCCAAGCATCTTCATAATCACTTTTAAGATAGGAGGAATGTTGTAATGCCAACGAAGAAGTAAAGACATATTCTGAACGATCATCATCTTGATCATTTGCAAATTGTGCTGAGTGCTGATGAAACTTGGGCGTTTTATCAATAGAAGTTCAACAATCTTCAACATAATGTTCAAATTTGTGACATCTTCGACACACAATTTGACTTCAGTCTCTTCCTCTTCTTGGAGATTGTCCTCTGTCTCTGCTTTGACTTTTGTTTTGAGGTTGTCCTCTACCTTGATTATTTCCTCTTCCTTGAAAATAGCCTCTTCCTTGATTGTTTCCTCTGCCTTGAAAATTACTCCTGCCTGAACGGTTGCCACTTTTAAAGTTGTTTCCTCTGCTTGGCTTTGACCACGACTTTGTACATTATGTGTTGCTTGATTCTGATTGAAATTCCCTCTCCCTATGCTTCTAGAACTGTCAGTTGATGATTTAGTAGTGCTGGCCTTTGTGAAAAAGACATCTTCGCCAAGATTCTTTTTCTTCCGAAATGTTTTATGATGTTGGGTCAAAATTTCACAGAGCTCATCAAACTTTAGTTTCTCTAATTTTCTAGTTAATTGTAGAGTTTTTGAAAAATGTGTGTAGGAAGAAGGAAGTCCAGCAATTAAAATTGTGACCATTAAGCTATCATCTACTACTTGAAAACCAACATTAATGATTTCCTGCATAATATTCTTAAGTCTGGAGATGTATTCAAGGACATCCCCTCGTTCAATCAATTTTTATTGCAAGAATTTTAACTTAGATCAACATTCTTTGATTTAGATTGAGTGACAAAGGAGTCTTTAAAAAATCGCAAAGCAGACAATGCATTTGTAGCATTTGCTATATGGACATACATTTCATCATTAACAGAAGGTTTAATAAGAACTAATGCTTTGGCATTCTTAACTTCCCATTTTGCTAGTGTAGTTGCATATGTGGGTTTACTTGGCTTAATATCACCATAACATCTATCATGGCAAAGTTCATTATAAATGAGAGTGCTTTAGATGAGGCGTTGCCATGTTTTGTAAGATTTTGTGCCTTCAAGTTTGTCAGAATCAAAAAACAAATTAATCAACTTTGACATTGTAGTGTTGAAGCTTCACACCAAGAATCAAGCTCAGAAAAAAAATATCAAGATGGGCTACACAACATGCAACACACTACACAAAAAAATGTTCTATCGGGGCTTGGCCTTGACCCTTGTATAGTCGTTTAAATAGGAGAAAAATGACTGAGCTTTGCAGTTGGCTCTACTAAATTTCTCAAATATTTACAAAGTAACTTTCAAAATTTGACTTTTACAATGCTCTTGCAAATCATGATAAAAAAAAATTGTTACCCGCCCCCCCCCCACAAAGTAAAATTACTTTGAGTTATAATATGATGAACCCACGTTTACAGATTTTTAAATAAAAATCACTTCTTTGAGAAATTATCCAACTCACCTTATTTCTCCATTACAAAAAAACTTATCTCTCCATTTAATTGAGAATCACTTTATAAGAGTGATTAAAAAAATTATTTTAAAAAGTTACCACGGAAACCTGCCTTGTAAATCCATTGTGCCTGAAAGACTCTAATGAACCAGGCTTCGAAAATTTGTTCATCATTGAACCCTAACTCCAGAAAAAAGCTCAGAAGATTTTCACTTAACCTCGAGCCAACTAAAGTATCATAGAATTAAAACAATTTTCCAATTCTCCTAGAAATCCAAATTAGAACACTTTAAAGCTTTCACTTTCTTAGCTATATGTCCCACAATGCATGTGACCTTAAATACTTGAAGTTGAATCTTAAAAAAAAAGAAAATATTGAAGTAAATTAACAACAACAACAAAAAACTAAATTTCTGGGGTTTATGTTGGTCCGAAGAGATTTACTTGTGCAGATTTCAAAGAAATGAAATCCGGGAACCCCAACCCATGTAAATTCTAGTAGCCTCTAGTGCGCTAGACATGGGAATCAGTCTTTATTTCGTGGAAATGAACATAGGAACCCCTCCACGAAAATTTCTCATGGTTCCGGAAACAGGCAGTGATCTTGTGTGCGTGAATTGTAATCCGAAAATCCAGTTTGCTACAGCAAAGCCCCTGCCCACATTCATAAGCAACAGACTTGCAAATACAACCAACGTTACATGAGTGGAACCAGCACAAGCGGCCCTTATGTCTATGAAACCATAAAGTTGAAGCCCATCAATGACAAATCTAAGAAGGTGGGGACCCCCAAGGTATTGATGGGATGCGGAATCAACTAGCCTATGGATTCAGTTGTGAGTGGCGGGGAAGTGTTGGGATTAGGTCAAGATTTCATTTCATTTGCTCAAAGAAATTGTCCATTTATATGGAGGCAAGTTTTCTTTCTGCTTAAGAACCTATCATTTGACAATAGATGCCGAGGACGACGGTAAGCCCAAGTTGTACACTGCCAAGCCCAACCTGGTAGAATGAGTGACTATCCATGCCCCAACGAACAACAAATTTTGATAATAATAAAAATTTGATTTTCAAATTTACAACAAGAATAAATCAATAAAATAATCAAATTTCCTTTCCTTTTGAAAGAAACTGGACAAATTTCATACCAATCAATTGTTGATCAATTCAATGGAGTTTTCCAACAGCTTATAGAACTGGAATCTCCTCCTGACATCAGCTATAGCATTACTGGAGCTCCCATACCACAATAATGCAGAACTGTCCTCAGACACGTAATTTTATTAATAAGGAAATAAATTACATATGGAATTTTACAAGAGTTTACACCCGAACAACAAAACCCTCTTGCAATGAGCTACTTATAAGTTCAATGTCCTAACTACCTATAATTAGGGATCAGTTATAAAATAACAAGTTTCCATTTACAATAAAAGTTATTTAAGGAACTTACTAACGATTCTCCTAAATTAGAGCCTAATATATGACACATTTGTAGAGTCATATCTTTTTACAACAATATTCTAATTATAAATGTTTACATTTAATAATTAAATATTCTAGATTAATAATTATTAATTTAATATTTTAAATTAATAATTATTTTATTCTAACTTTATAACCTATGATAATATTTATTTTTGGATCATTTAACAAAAATACAACTCTCATTTAATATTTCCAAATACAATCACTCAAATATCATTATCTTTATAATTTAATATCATATATTTTTTTAATGTCACACACTCTTGTGTCTTTTAGGTTTCAATTTTATTCCCTTATGTTTATAATCCCCTGGATTTTTAATATTAATCACTTGGGTTTATAAGATTAATCCTAAGGTTTATAATATTAATGTTAGGGTCTGATGTTTAGTTTGTGGTTTATAATATTTATCTTAGGGCTCATATCCCTTAGCTTCATAATATTAATCCCTTAGGTTTGTGACAAATATTTTCTCAATATCGAAGTCAATCATGGTCACCCATGGACAACCATGGTCAACTATGGTTAACGGTCAACATTACTCAAACATGGTTGACCACTATTGTTTATGGTCAACCATGCTCCAATGCCACATTCTGACAAATATTTTTTCAATATGAAAATCAACCATGGTCAAACATAGTCGAACGTCACATTGTCAGAAAGATTGTCTCAATATTTAAAAATATTATAATATTAATCCTTAAACACTAATATTTATAATATTAGTCCTCAAACCCTAAGGGATTAATATTATAAATCCCAGGGATTGCTAGTATAAACCCTAGGGCATAATAATCCAAGGGATTAATACTAAAAACCCAAGGGAATACAAGCCCTTAGGATTTTAGTATTAATCCCTTAGGTTAATATTGTTCCCATTGGTTTATAATCCCTTAGGATTTTAATATTAGCCTCTTGGGTTTATTATTCCCATGGGTTTATAATATCATTCCCTCGGTTTATAATATCAATCATGGTCAATCATGGTCAATCCTAGTCAACCATGGTAAACTATGGTCGAATCTCGCATCGTGCAAAAATTGTCTCCATATGGAAATCATGGACAATCATGGACAATCACGATCAACCATGGTTGAACGTTGCATCGTGACAAAGATTGTCTCAATATGAAAATCAACCATCGTCAACCATGGTCCAACATCTCATTGTGACAAAGATTGTCTCCATATGAAAATCAACCATGGTCAATAATGTTCTAAAGTCGCATTGTGACAAAGATTGTCTCAATATTTGAATCAACCATGTTCTACCATCATATTGTGACAACCATTGTCTCGATATGTAAATTAACCATTGTCAACCATGGTCTAACGTCGCATTGTGTAAGACCTGTCTCAAAATTAAGGTCAACCACATTAATGTTTTTAATATGGTTGTTTATATACATTGGGTTTATAATATTTGTCCCTTGGGTTCAATATTAGCCCCTTGGGTTCATAATCCCTTGGGGTTTCAGTATTAATCCCTTCGATTTACAATATTAATCCCTTGGGTTTATTACTCCCTTGGGTTTATAATATCAATCATGGCCAATCATGGTTAATCATAGCTAGTCATGGTCAACCATGGTCAAACATGGTCAAATATCACATTATGGCAAAAATTGTCTCCATATGAAAATCATGGACAATCATGGGCAACCATGGTTATCCATTGTTGATCAAGGTCAACCATGTTTTATAGAATGAAACATGGTCAACCATGGTCAATATTTGTCAACCATGGCCAAATGTTGCATTGTGACAAAAATAATCTCGATATGAAAAACAATCATGGTCAACCATGGGAAATCATGGTCCAAAGTGGTAGTGTGATAAATATTGTCTCGATGTGTAAATCAACCATGATATCGCATGTCACCTTGTGACAAAATTGTCTCGATATGAAAATCAACCAAGGTTTCCATCATCAAATGTCACATTGTGACAAAGATTGTCTCAATAGGAAAATCAACCATGTTCAACCATGGTCTAATGTCACAATGCGACAAAGGTTGTCTCGTTATGTAAATAAACAATGGTCTAACGCCCCATTGTGATAAGGATTGTCTCAATATGAAAATCAAGCATGGTCAACCATGTGCTTTTAATATTTATCTTAGGGTTTATATGCCTTGGGTTTTTAATATTTATCCCTTGGGTTTAATATTATTCCCTTGGGTTCATAATCCCTTTGGCATTTAGTATTAATTGCTTGGGTTTATAATATCAATCCCTTGGGTTTATAATATCAATCATGGTTAATCATGGTCAATCATAGCTAACCATGTTCAACAATGATTAACCATGGTCGAACAAGAATTCTCTCCATATGAAAATCATGGACAATGATGGTCATCCATGGTCGAATGTTGCACTGTGACAAAGATTGTCTTGATATGAAAATCAACCATGGTCAACAATGGTCCAATGTCGAACTGTGAAAAATAATGTCTCAATGTGTAAATCAATGATGGTCAACCATGGCCCAATGTTGCATTGTGATAAGGATTGTCTCAATATGAAAATCAACTATGTTCAAGAATGTTGATTTTAGTGTTTATAATATTTATATTAGGGTTTATATACATTGGGTTTAAAATATTTGTCGCTTAGGTTTTATAGTATTCCCTTGAGTTCATAATCCCTTGGGGTTTTAGTATTAATGCCTTGGGTTTATTATTCTCTTCGATTTATAATATCGATCACTTGGGTTTATTATTCCCTTTCATTTATCATATTAATTATGGTCAACCATGGTCAACAATAGCCAACCATGGTCAACCATTGTCGAATGCCACATTGTGACAAAGATTGTCTCAATATGAAATCAACCATGGTCCAACATCACATTGTGACAAATATTGTCTCGATATGAAAATCAATTATGGTAAATCTAGGTAAACCATGGTCCAACATCACATTGTGACAATGATTGTCTTAATGTAAAAATTAACCATGCTCAACCATGTTTATTTTAATGTTTATAAAATTTATATTAGGGTTTATATACCTTGGGTTTATAATTTTTATCCCTTGTGTTTATAATATAAATCCCTTGCGTTTATTGATCTAAGTGTTCATATTCCAAGGGCTCAATTTTTTTACCGTAGGTTTATAGTCCTTTGAGCTTTTAGTAGTGAACTATAGGGTTTATTATTCACTTGGGTTTATAATATCAATAATGGTCAACTATGGTCAACAATGGTCGACCATTTGCTACCATGTTTTATAAATTCAATCATCGTCAATCATGATGCAACATCGCACATTGACAAATATTGTCTTAATATGAGAATCAACCCTCGTCAACCATGATCCATTGTCGTATTGTGACAAAGATTCTATCTATTTGAAATCAATCATGGCAAACCATGGTTAACCATGGTCTAAGGGTTTATAATATTTTTATTATAAACATAGCGGATTGATATTACAACGCAAGTGGTTAATAATAAATGCAAGGGATTAATAATAAAACCTAAAGGGATTATAAACTGACGCGAGTATTTTTAACCTAGGGGATAATAAACACAATGCATTAATACTATTAACCCTAGGGTTTATATTCCCTTGGGTTTATTGTTCCCTTGGGTTTATAATATCACTCCCTTGGGTATATTAATCTAAGGGTTAATATTCCTAAGGTATATAATAGTATTCATATGTTTATAATATGAAGCCCTTAGGTTCAATATAACTCATGCTCTACAAAGGATTTATATACATTGGATTTATAATATTATCCCTTTGGGGTTAGTAATATTAGTCCCTTCAGAATAATATTAGTTGAAGGTCTAATAAACCCATGGTATTAATACTAAAAAGCTAAGGAATTATAAACACAAGAGAATAATATTAAAACTTAGGGATTAATATTATAGACCCAATGTATATAAACCCTTAGATAAATATTATAAACCTTAAATAAAAATGGTTGAAAATGGTTTATTTTCATTTTGAGATAATCGTTGTCTCAATGTGACATTGGACCATGGTTAACAATTGGCAACCTTCTCTAATCGAGGGTATTTAGTATCTTATGGTTTATATACCTTGCATTTATAATATTAATTTCATGGGTTTAATTTTATTAATTTGGGTTTATAATATATTGGGTTTAATACTAAAAACCCAACGTTATAATATTCATAGGGTATAATATTGTTTATATGGCTTGTAATTAATATTAATCCCTAGGTTTTAATATTATTCCCTAGGGTTTATAATTCCTTCGGTTTTTTAGAATTAAACCTAAGGGATTATAAACCCAAAAATGATTATTATTATAAGCCCAAGGTATGTAAACCATAAGAAAAATATTATAAACCCTAGAATAAATATGGTTGATCATGGCCATCCATCATCCAATGTGGAATTTTGAAAATGATCGTCTCCAAATGGAAATCAATCATTTTCAACGATGGTCGACCATGTTTATTTTAGGGTCTTAATATTTTTCTTACAATTTATATACCTTGGGTTTATAATATTAATCCATATGGTTTAATGTTATTCCCTTGTGTTAATACTTCCCTTGGCTTTTTAGTATTAATCCTTTGGGTTTATTATCCCCTAGGTTAATACAATTTACTTTGGTTGATAATTCGTTGGGATTTTAGTATTAAACCATAGGAATATGATCCCTTACATTAGGAAACCCAAGGGAATAATAAATCCAAAGGTTAATACTAAAACCCCAATGTATTATAAACCCAAGGGGCTAATATTATAAATACAATATATATAAACCCTTGGTTGACCTGATTTATATTGAACCTAAGTGATTAATACATAAACCAATGAATAATATTATACGGTAGGAATATGAACACTTAGATTAATATACCCAAGGGAGTGATATTATAAACCTAAAGGAATAATAGACACAATGGATTAATACTGTAAATCCAAGGGAATATAAACCCTAGGGCTTTTGGTAATAACTGCTTTGGGTTTATTATCCCTTGGGTTAATATTATTCCCTTGGGTTTATAATCCCTTGGGGTTCTACTATTAACCATTGGATTTATATTATGTCTTCAGTTAATCATATCAATGCCTAGATTTTATTAATCCAAGGGTTCATATTCCTAGGGTTATATTCCTAAGGGTCATCTTCCTATAGTACATAATTTCAAATTAAATAATAATAAATAGCAATTAGTAATAAATAATAACTACTATAAAGAAATAATTATTATTAATTATAATGATAATAATAATATTTTTTTGGTAGATACAAATGGTATATTTATCAATGGTTGATACAAATGAAGCCTTGAGCTATGTCAACCACATTAATAATTTTAATTTTGTTGTACTAGTTATGAACTTTTAACAAATTGTGATTATATGTATTATTAAACCAATCTTTAATTGATATTAAGATTATGGATTTGAAACCCATAGATTATCTTACCTACCTAACCGATTAATAAATAAGAAAATCTAATTTAGATATTAATTTGTGATATTTAAAATAATGTATATATAGATATTGATAACTTAACATCTCTCATGAATATATACTAAAAACATTAAAAATTAAAAATTATGTTAAAGCTACATATCATATTTGTTTTTAAATTCGTTAAAAAAATAAAATCATTAGCCATGTATTATTTCCACTCGTCCAACAAACCTCTCTTTCGTGTAAAATCCACACTCCCACTTTACATGAATAGTAATTTTAAATGTAGAAGAAAGTCTTTCAGATTATTCACATAGTTAGGATTTGGTCGACGTTTCGAACGAACTAATGTGGTTCATCCTTAGGACAAGATGAGAAATCCATAGATCAGAAGGAATAAATAGTAAGGATGCAACGTTGCCCAGGGTTAGCCATTAAAAAATAGTTGTTGGTTAATCTTTAACGAATAACTTTGGCCAATGTTACATCCTTAATATTTATTCCTTTTGATCTATGGATTTATGACCTTGTCCTGAGGATGAACCACATTAGTTGGTTTGAAACGTCGACCAAATCCTAACTACGTGATTAGTCTGAAAGACTTTCTTCTACATTATGGATTACAAAAGTCTTAGATCTAACAAAGTAATTTTAAATTTATGAAATTGATAATGCCTCTTCAAGAATATTATATCTTGCAACTTATAGTAACTATCAATATACTATGTTTGAGCTAAAGTGGCATTTTCTAGCATGTAGTTGTTCATGCTAATTATATGGAAATGTAACATCTTGAATGGTATATCCTTAGACCTATCAATTAAAATGGGTTTTGTAGGAGTTTACTTAAATAGATTTCATGCCAGTTTACTCTTTCACAGTAACTTAACCGTTACATACAATATTAAATAATGCAAACCTTTCAAACTTATGCAAAAAGTATATATTACCTACCAGACCAGTTATGGAGTCTAGTGTAACATCTCTAACTATATTTGTGAGGTCTTGCTAACATATCATCCAATCCATGGAGCGACTGTCTGTTTCTGGATTTCTTTTAAATTTTGGCAAAGTCGTGATGACCTATCATGTAGTAACAATCCATATTTTCTATGTGTTTCACTATTTAATATACTCACAGTTTGGAAAACAATAATATTTTCCTCAACGTAACATCGACGACAACACCTATGTGGGTTCTCTTGTTTTCTGTCTATTGCTCTTGGTAATGTTTTTGTTCATTTTTTCGTCATTAATTGGTATTATCATAAGATTCATTGTTTATTGATAAACGGTGTTATAATATTTCACATCATGATGGGTTTGGTCCTCTACTACAATAGTTTGTTGAACTATGAGATGAAATAAAGTTGTCACGTTTAGTTTTATTTTTAAATTTTAATTTTTTTTTGAAATGAAACATATAAGAAAACTCATGAAAAATAAATTTGGGATGTACTAAATTTCACCTAATAACAAATTCTTACTGGTTGAGCTGACGTTTCCTTGAGGCATAATTATTTAGGGAAAAACCATGAAATGAGATTGTCATCACATAAAATTGTATCTTTTTGAAATTAAAGTAGTATTTGTACTACATAGATAGTTCATTACATACTATTTTCATGATCAATGTGAGTCAATAATTTGGATTGAATCTAAAAATATCCAGGAAGGACCGTAGTCTGTGTTTTCATTTTTATTTTTATGTTTTAAGTGCTCTAGATGTGCAAATGATCTACTATAATTATTTCATCCATATCATCATATTCTATAGCCATTTTTAATAACATTGTACGTGTAAAGCCCAAATAAATTTGACAATGAAAGAACACAATGAAAGAGCATCATATTAATGATAAAATTACTTATTTATACATGTACAATCTAGGTACGAGAGAGTTGTGTCTTGGTAACTTATTAACCGTAAAAATAGAATGTAAAACGAATAACATATTTTATAAAAGCAATCCCAAAGGAATAGCTAACATCCCCCCCTAAATCTGAAGGGACATCTGACATGCCAAGTAGCATTCTAAACTTTTAAAACCTTTCACATCCCATGGCTTTGTAAATATGTTTGTGATTTGCTCTCAAGTAGGACAATGTTTTAGATGAATAACTTTGGCCTCTACGTAATGTCAAATCAAATGATATTTATTGTTAATATACTTGCTTCGATGATGAAACTTCAGATTCTTAGCCAACTGAATTGTAGAAGAGTTGGCGACGAGTAGTTCAGTTGAAGCCTTTTGTTTCTCCTGCAAGTCTTCATGTCTTTTGGGAAGACAAATGATATCTTTTGTAGCTTGAGATGTTGCAACATATTCGAATTCTGTGGTAGAATCAGCAAGAACATATTGTATGTGTGATATCCAATTAATGGCTATTGATCAAATACTCATTAAATAACCAAAAGTAGAGACTCCATTCCCCTTGTCTCCATCGAAATCAAAATCTGAATAGCCTCTGAGATGGAAATCTGTAACTTTGGAATATTTGATGCCATATCTTTGAGAGCATTTCAAATACTTTTGCACTCATTTTGTTGCATTCCAATGATCTTCAAATGGCTTGTGCATGAACCTGGAGTATCCATCCAACAAAATTTATGGCACGTTAATTAGTAGTTAGAAAATTCAAAATTCTGACAAGTTGTCTATACTTTGTTGTATCTTCCAGCATACTTCCTTTAGTGAAAGTAAGCTTCAAATTTTTCTTCATAGGAGTAGCGACAGGATTACAACCCTACATCCCAAATATGTTCAATAGCTATACAATATACTTTTTCTGAGAAATGAAAATATATTTGCGTTTCTGATCAACTTCAATCCCTAAATAATAATGTAATAAACGAAAATTTTTCATGTCAAAAACATTCAATAATTCTCTTTTAACAGACGCTATATAGTCATCATTGTTTTGTGTGATCATCAAATCATCTACATACACAACCAAATATATAATTGACTTTCCAATTTTCTTAAGAAAAAGAGTTACATCGTCCAGATCAAACAACTTGTACTTCAACTTGAGAAGGTGTTCAGTTAAATTTTCATACACCCATTTGTAACCAATGTGTTTGACACCTACAAGAGGATCCACTAACCTCCAAGTTCCATTCTTAATAAGTGCATCATATTCCTTTTGCATTGCATCCTTCCATTAATCATAATTAGAAGCTTCTTGAAAAGGATTAGTTTCAGTAACTGTACAATGATTGAATTCAAAGTCATTAAAAACATTACCTGAATCATCTTTAGGAGACATTCCTATTTCAAAATCATCATACTTTCTTGGAACTTTTCGACCACGTGTAGATCTTCATTAAGGTTACCGAAGTGGTTGTGATGGTTGCTCATCTTGAAAAGTAGAGTCAAGAGCAAGCTCTTCAAGAGCAATTTTGGGTCCTGCACAAACATTGCTATCATCAAAATTTTCTTTAGCAATAACATTCTCATCATTCAAATATGGAAGAATCACAAACTCATCCAGAATGGGAACCCCCCTTTAGTGTGTGGAACATTAGTATCAGATTCAAAATAGAACTTCTTAAATGAAAATTTCTCCAAATGAGCTAGTTTCTTCTCAACAATGGAATTACTTTTATCTGATTAAAGGAAAAAAACATCTCTCAAAACAATGAACTTCTTGTTCTCCTCATCATTCAAACTATAAGCTTCAGAAGTAGAAGAATATCCCAAGAAAATATACTTGGGACTCTTGGCAGCCAACTTGTTGCGTTGATGTTTAGGAATTAATATATAGCATAGAGAACCAAATGCTCAAAAATGTTGAACAACACGAAAAGGATTATACTGCATTTCATAAGGAGATTTATTATTGATAATATAAGAATTACAACGACTATGGATATATGTTGCACAAAGCACTACATCTCCACAAAACATCAACTTAACATTCTTAAGTAACATCATAGATCCAACCATATTAAGGAAAGTTCCATTCATACGTTTTGCGATGCCATTCTATTGTGGATTATAAGGTATGGTAGTCTTATGTTTGATTCCATTGTCCTTAAAATATTGTTCAAAAGCATGAGAAGTGTACTCTCCACCATTATTAGTACTGAGAATGCCTATACTTTTTTGAATTTCATTTTTAATCATGAAATGAAAATTTTTAAAAAATTCAAACACTTGTGACTTATTCTTCAACAAATACACCCAACACATTCTCGAGTAATCATCAATAAATGTCAGAACATATTTATTTCCATTTGCAGTTGCCACATGCATAGGTCCACATAAACCTCAATGTATGAGAGCTCATTTTTGTGAAGGTCTGAAAGAAGAACTATGAAAAGGTTGTTTACAATGATTTCCTATAATACAAGCATAACAAGGTGCAATATTTCTTGTAACTATCGGAAGAGCTTTAATACCTTGCTTTTTCATAATTTTGATGTTTCCATAATTAATGTGACCAAATCGAGGATGCCAAAACAAGCTGGGAGACATAATATCACTTTGTTGTGCCAAAAGAACAAAACTTTCACGAGAGTTATTAGATGAAGTACCATTTAATTTTAAAAGTGTAACTTCTTCCACGGCAGTCATAACAACTTCATGATTAGACACACTTCTTATCTTGATGATTCCATCAAATATATGAATAGAATGCCCTTGTTGTAGCATATGGATAAGAAACATCAAATTTTGCGGAAACGGTGGAACATAAAGTACATGGTATAGAACATAATCTGAAAAATTCGGTATCTTGAAATGAATCAACCCAATGCCAGATGCTTTAATTTGAGACTTGTCAGCAAAGTAAATAACACTATCCATGTCGTCACTAAATTCTTCAAAAAAATCTAGCCTAAATGTCATATGACAATTGGTTCCTGAATCCAAAATCAAACTATCTCGACATGAATAAAATGCAGTGTTGAAAACATCATTATTATTAAAATTATAGAGAGAAAGAATGCAATGTGTAGACTCTGATGATTTTCCCTTATTTGGTGGTGGTTGATATTTCTTTTCATTTAATTGTTTTATCCTTTCATTGACTTTCTCCAAAGGGATTTTACAGTTGGTAGAAGTATGAGCAATTTTAGCACATCTAAAACAATTGATAGCTCATCTATCATTAAAATTCCTTTCTTGTCTATTTGTTGTAGTGTTATATTCTGAATGATGTAAAAAAATAACCCACTTAAGATTGTGGATGAAAAATAATCTCAACGATATAAATGGCTGCTAAACATTGTAGATTTGTAGCTGTTCATAGAAATAAAACCTGCCAAAATTCTGATCTATGTTATGATCATAGTTAAACAACAAAAGAAAGAGTAATAACCCCAATTATGAAATGGAAACGAGATATGTAAAGAATAATTTGATAATAATACCTATGAAGAAAGCATATAAATGTTACGAGTCCCCCTCTATGTGATGGGTTCTTGGCTATCATCAAATGTCTTTAGCTTATGTAGAGTCTCTCTCCTCTATAATACATAAACCCAGAAAAAATATGGTGTGCGGCAATGAAAATAATTAGAGTTGCAATAGTGAGTGCAATAACAAAAATAATTAAAAGCGAATAGTGAATGGAAAACCCTTCTATTTATAACACAATATTGAGTTATCCTCTAAGAATGAGAAATAATAAAATGTTATTGATGCCATTCTTGGAATAACCACTTGGAATATTTCATTACATATCTTTAGGAGGGAAAAAGTATTTAAACTTTTATTTAGAAATAATAAACAAATATGGATTTATTTAATTATTCCTAAGGGATTTAGTCAAATTTAAGAAAGAATAATAATTAATTAGTGATTAATTAATTATTCTTAGAGAAAAATAAGATAAATAATGATTTATCTATTTAATTTTCATGATTGTGTCAAATTTCACAAGGAAAAATAATAAAAAAGTGGTTAAGTTAATTATTCCTAGAAGAAAATCAAATAAATAATGATTTATTTAATTATTCTTAATGGGTTTAACTATAAATTACTTAATAAAGGTGGTTTATAAGGTAATTTCTCACAGTGAACACAATTTTACTAGGGTAAAATTGGCTTTACATGGTATACTTCGATCCATCTAGTAAATTAGGCTAGATGATTAATTTTTTGGTGATAACAGATTTCCGCCCAACGAATGAGTGTCAGAGTAAAAATGGTATGACCGAAGTATGTTTTAAAGATACAATCACATAGACAACATAGGGGAGTCAAGGAGAGAGAGAGAGAAACTAATGAAGCTGAATATGAGAGAGAAAAATGACAGAGCGGGAAAGACCAATGCAAGTCTCCTTTTATGTTGTGGTACCAGACCTCAATGACGTTAGGGAGGCATACCCATACCTGCCGAGATATCTTAGTACAAAAATAATGTTTCGCCTATAAATATGAAAGTTAGTAATAAAGTATACACTGAATGGTACATGACATGCTGGCACAATAGAGCCAAAAAATAATACAATGTGTCCAATGTACGTAATGCACCTGGTAAAAACATGATCTAGGACTAAATATAATAATATCTGATTACATGAGATACAAAACCCCTTCCCTCAACAAATGTGTGGGTGGGAGGGTAGAACAACCGGATAAGTCTTGCTGAACAGGGAAGGGCTCTGCAAAATTGAATGGATCATCTAAAGGAGAAGTACATGCTATGGACATTATGATCGGTAGAAACCAACGCACTCTGTGGAATTGCATCTAAGGTTGTAGCATAATAGGTATGCATCTGGGCATGTGGGGGCTACCTAAAGGGCCACCCCTTCATGAGGTCTGAAGCATCTCACACACACTTGGGAATCACTGGTACAATCTGTTGCATTACGATACCATCATGTGTATGGATCACGAACATGAAATGACCATGTCAAAGGGAAATAATGGGCCCCTCTTCTTGATCGAAGGTGCTGAACAAGAATGGAAGTTGGAACCAAGATACACTACCTTCTAGGCTGATCTTCTAGAATAAATGAGCTGATGTCAATAGAATAGGGTCCACGATAGATGAGGCAATGAGAATCCTCAACAAAAGCACAAGGGAAAGTAGTAATGTGACTGATGGACTGACACCAGGGATAATGGGGAAATGGGACTGAGGGAAAAACATATGACTACCCTTGTTAGAGCGTAAAATGCATGGTTGACCTCTCATCAACTAACTCAACTTCGAAGGGGATGTGGACAGTATGGCCAGAGGCAAAAATGGGAAACACATGATGAATGTATGCAAATATGGATGGAATAATATGACATGAGATGATGGGAAATCAAATAGACTTGAAGAATGCAAGGGTGACTCGAAGATGCTGCCATATAGACGGGGCTCGGTGGGGACCATGAAAGCATGATTAAATGATGATTTCTCATGACACAAATCAACATATGGTTCGACAATTAGTAATAAGAGTTCGAAATCAAAGTACAAATGTCACTTTATGATGAAATTCAATTTTGAGGGATGACAAAGCAACCTTCTTGAAAAAATGGTTTTCGGTGAAGTGTCGAATCATAAGAAACTAAGGAAGACCCATTTTAGAACTTGGTGAGAGATTTCCAATGGTGCTAACGGTTTGTCAAACTGAAGCATGGTCTAATCGCAATGGGCAACAGAAAAATTAGGGATTTTTAAGTGAAAAGGCGATGTCCTTACATTTTGGATTCATTTGCTAAGCGATTTGTGGTGAATTTGGAGAGGAGGAAAAGGCCCTAAATCTTTTGGAGATCGTAGCCAACAACCATCCATCAAAATCAAGATTTGTGACTTTTAGGTAGGTGAACTTACTTATCTCTTCACTTTCATTGGTTTATTTCCTGATTTTTGGCACCTGGTAGCTCCTTGAGAGATCCTTTCCCTTGGCGAGAGTCGCATTACACTTTCTAGGTCTAGAAGTGTGATCTGGATCGTAGGAAATAGCTGGAAACCCGTGAGCTCACACATTTTGGGCTGAAAGCTATGATTTGTGGCTGGAGGAAGGGTTGGTCTACTGGCTTGGTGGGTGTTGTAGGCTGATTAGTGTAGACCATTGTCTTCTTCTCTGTACTCACAAGACATATTGTGTTTTACACGCATGGTAGAGTTGAAAATCAACTGGCATGAATGAGACTTGGATACTATTCGATCTGAGATCTAGGGCGATTAGGAAGTTCGAGGGGCATTCGATCATTATGTGGTTCTCAAGTTGGTAGAGAGCCCACTGATGAGGGTAGGTGAGCCATTGCTATTGAGAATTGTGAGCAATCGGGATCCAGACCACGATGTCTTTGTCATGCAGGGGCACAAGATTGAGCTCACATTACAAGATATTTACCTTTTGACCTAACTGCCTCCCCTCGGACTGGTGGGGGATATTCATCTGGTGTTGCCTCATTGAAGGAGAATTACTGAGCTTTTGGAGCGCCATTGTTGATGGGGTTTCCGTGTCAAGGGCATGACTATCCTGCTTGTTGATCTAGAGAGGATAGAGACACAGGCTATTGGCCGAGCTGTGTTATGGGTCTTGGGAAGTCAGGCATTCCACCACATCACTAGTGGGTAGATGATGTTAATTAAGAGTGTTTTGGCTTGGACTTACTATATGTGGGCCTAGATGATGCTGTCATTGGTGAAATGATATTTGAGTCTTTGCAAGAGGCAAGTGAGTCATGACAGTTCTTTTGGTACAATATTATGCGTGTTCATATTTGAGAATATACCCACAATCCATCCTCATGTACATATATGAGATGGGGCCTACAGGAGCCCAGGATGTGCCACTGGGGGAAGCTACTACGAAGAGGAGGAGGAGGGGGAGTCAGATGGGTGTTCTGATCTGAGTTTTTCAAACACTAGGATTGGATGCCCCTTTACATTTTCTATTATCCAATAGCAGGATGAACTATCACGTGGATCTTGACTTGCCACTTCCACTCGAGCGAGCATGGGGACCAGACGATAAGTGTTACGTTGCTATGCTTTATGGTGCATTATATATTTCTGACACATGTATATGGCATTGAGTGTGAAATATGTTGTATGAAGACATAAAAATGGTGAAGTCGACAAGATATGCAGACCGAGCCACAACACCTGGGGCTGTAGGTAG
The DNA here is from genome assembly GCA_000404065.3 of Pinus taeda. Classification (NCBI taxonomy): domain Eukaryota; kingdom Viridiplantae; phylum Streptophyta; class Pinopsida; order Pinales; family Pinaceae; genus Pinus; species Pinus taeda. Next base: position 70,487 of record APFE030214676.1, read on the forward strand.
GGGGATATCGTCATCACAACAGGGTCCAAAGGATATTGCACTACTTGTGGACTTGCATCATAGGTTAGATTTAATTTTGACCGAAGTTTTAGAGCATGGATGGCACAACTTAAAGGAATGATAGACATATGAGTGCACTAGTATTCCCTCAAAGTGGCGAGGTATCATGTGGCGCGTCGCGATAGAAGTTCAGGTAGTACGTGATCTATGTATAGGTGGAGCAGAGTGTTTGGCGCGACATTCGTCGGACAGTGACTAGAGGTAGGGATATGTGGGTCCCTTTGATTATGATTTTTGTAAATGCTATGGGCATGTCAGGTGTATTTAGAGCTATGGCTCCAAACACTTTTACGATACAGAATATGATTATGCATTTTATATGATGATTGTGGTTCGCCATTTGTTTTGTTCATGGTTGTCTTCTATGGTATACATGTGATAAATGCCAATCTAGAATGTTGTTTGCAATGGTATCTATAGAGTGATTTTTGGCTCTAGGCACATGATTGGATGTAATGGTTTCAAATTCACGTACCAATAGCTTCACTAGTAGATATTTTCTAAATAGGACTTGGTTATGCATGTGATACACACCATTCAATCACATGACAAGTAGTAATGAATCTAAATGAAAATGAAGATGAAGGATGTGATGAGTGAGGGAATCGACTAACAAACCAATCACAGCATCATATTCGGCTTGATTATTGGTGGAAAATCCAATGCACATGCCGTTTGAAAGGACTAACATATGCAAGGTGCTAAAAATGGCTCCAGCTACCAAGGCTAGATTCCAGGAGAAGCGACTTGCACCGTCGGCATGACCGATACACAGTGGGGATGATGGGTCAATCTGAAAGGTGCAAAGGACAACTGATGAGATGATGCAATATACCTAACTTGGTGACAGAAATAAAGACACAAAATCAAAGGGATGTGCTATCAGTGAAATTTCTTGAGGTAAAGCACATTGAGAGAATTAGGAAGGCAATGGCATTCAAAATCTTTTGAAGGAATGCCCCCTTACTTAACGGTAGGGGTAATAAGGGGTAGACATAGCTTCCATGGTGTCCTCATCAGGCTTGGAGATGGGTGGATGGGAGGAAGACTGACTACATGATGCAGTGACATTACCTCGTGCATCAACCTAACAAATAAGGTTCACATAGACATCATCTAGAATGGTAGATGACATAATGGTAGATGGAGGGTTTACTGATGTTGTGACCTGGGATTATTTCAAAGGAGGTTCAATAGAAATGTCCGTAGAAACCTCATAAATATTTTCCTGCGAGAAACTCAATGATGATATAGGTAAAGAATCGGGACTGTGGTGTCCAGAATCTCAACGTGAGGGGAAGGGCTCACAATTGTAGGGCCAAAGTTTTCTTGTTTTCGTTGACTAGTGGTACTAGAATCCATAGGTAGAGGAGTAGAGGTTCCACTACAAGTGGTCTCATATTCACAAACTTCCCCAATGCAATCACCAAACTCATCGAGTCGAGGGAAACAATGGGAATTGTGACCATGAAGATCACACAGGGCACAAGGATGGTTTGTGCGAAGCATTTTGAGTTTCTTAGGTGCGATCAGTATGTTAACATGGACTTCCAGAATATTTGACTCGGCGAATGCTTGATGAACCAAGGGTTTATGTTGAGGAAGTTCAGGACAATTATTTGTGGCATGCCTAACAACCTCACACAAAGCGAACAAGGGTGTCGGCTTTAGGGCCTTAGCAACTAGAGGAGGTTGGGGAGCCTTGTCCTTCGAATATTTCCTTTCAACTTTGCCCCGCAAGCTAGATGCTTTCAAAATAGGAGTTGGTTCCTGTTGAGGTTGTAATGGCACTAAAGCAGCGACAGGGATCATGGGGGCTGGTTCAACTGGGGTCAAAGTGTGATAAGGTCTTTTCTAACCAGGTGGAATGTTTGAAGGGGGTCTATGTACCATGCTGGGATCCCTAGAGTCATGTTAGGAAGGACCAACAAAGCCATGATAGGTACAAAAAAATCCCCGAAGGGAGAATAAGGAAGGTGTCTAGCCGGCACGATAATGTCCCAGTAGAATAACTCCTAGATTGTTGAGACCTAGAGGAACAAGTCCTACTGGGAGCATAGGAGAGGCACCTACAAATGGAGGAGTTTCTGGGGGAGTGGGTTGAGAGGGTTTAGCTGGAAGAGCAACAACATGATGCTGAGGAGTTGGTTGTTGATCAGGTGTACCATACTGCATAAGGGAAACCTGTGACACTTGTAACATGCAAACACTCATGGAATTATGTTCATAAATGGGAGGGGAGGACCAGGGAAAGAACCCAACAATGAGGAATCCTTATAAAATCCGAGTGAGACTCTGGTTTAAGGAGTTGAAGACTGGTTTTCAGACATCGATGACATGATGGACTCAGGGGAGGTCACAGATGTTGTCTCTTAGTAAGTCAACTGATCAGTGGTAACAATCTTCCCTTCATGGGGGAAGCACATCTTGAGGAACACCACAGACATGAAAACTGACACGGCATATGTGTAACTATGACCTAAGAGAATGTTGTAATATAAAGGGGCGGACAGTAATGCTTGCAAGAGTCACTAGACGGTTGTAGTACATGCCAAGGGGCTGGGAGGAGTGTCCATCCAAAGCATGCAAAGTGATGGTGGAGGGGGAAAACTCAGGTGATTTTACTTGTTTCCAAACAGTAGTGGACATCACACAGTTGGATGTGCCTTCATCAATAATTCATCTCGAGATGATGGCATTACAGATTCTTATTTGTATGTGGAAAGCAACTGATGTAGGTAATGGGGGTGCTTTGATGTATCAACCAGGAAGACAATCAAAACGATTGTCAAAAGGATCCACTACACCCAAGGCAGTTAGTAGAGATTTCTTTTGGGAAGGGCATGACTGAAGGACTTCCAGTGTCGACATGGTGGCAGGGGATTGTGCCAAGTCATCTACTATATTGTATGTATGGGAAACTATATTAGAAGCTACATTATGACGTGATGGTCCCACTGGGATGTTAGGAATGACGTCAACTTTGGGTTGAGGGATCTGTAAAGGACCATTCAATGTCATAAGAGGCTCAATGGATGCTTTTGTTTTGGACTCAGTGGTAGACGAAGTGGAGGGCTTGTCATATTGGAGCAATCAAGTTTGTAGGTTGATATTGGAGGGGTTAGCATCATCAGAGTTCATCATCAAGATCTAGTAGTCACTAGGACCAGAAGGTCGGGGAAGGTGGGTTGCCTGACCTCGCTAAGGTTGAGCAATAATAAATCCTTGCTGAGGGAAAGGATTTGTGAGCAGGACTGGTTGAGATGGTGTAGGATTCTGAGGCGATTGTTGGCCTCGACAAGTTTCTTGAGATTCCCACATTTGGCGCATCTGGGGTAAAAGAGGACAATCATGTGTATAGTGGCCATGTACACTACAAGATGCAGAAGGGTTATTGGTATGAATAGCCTTGTTTTCTTGGGTTGGTCGCCCCGTTTTTCATTATTGGTGTTAGGGTGGTTCCCCTAGGGTTCACTAGGATGGTTACCTTGGTTACCTTGGTTACCCTTATTACCCTTCCCCTGATTTTTTTCTTCGAATTTTAGGGATTGGTATCACTCTGCTGTGTAAACACTTGGCCCGAAGGGGGTGGTGGTTGTTCGGGCTGAGGATGCATGGGATGTTGGAACGGTAATGCCTAAGGGGCTCAAGTGTTAGGCTGTGCATAGGAAGGAGCAACATTTTGGTAGATGGGTTGGGGCCCTCAAAAGATGTTGCTGGCAGGAGCGTCATAAACCTTGGAGCAACTAGTGCCCCCTGCGGATAGCCATAACTTTGCTGAGAATATGGAAAAGAGTGAAAGGGATCCAATGATACAGTTGGCAGAGGGAGATGCCCCTAGTATATTGGCACTTCGAGGATGAGGGAGGTATTGAATGATGGTATAGACATAAATGGATTGTGCATAAATCATATCATATCTCAAAGTGGTCTAAAGAGATTCTTCTTCAGTCTAAGAAAAATGGGATGCAATGTCTTTCCCAATGGGGGATAAAAGGCTCTTAAGAAACCAATCTAGATAGACATGGTCTTCGAAAGATGGGGTACGACATGTGCCACACCTTCAACGCCACTCTTGAACATGGTGAGAAAGGCGAGTGGCGGAGGATTGACAGAATGTGGTCAATAACTCAGTACCGGTGTCGTACTGGGGAGGTAACTATAAATATGAAAGGAACTCTTTAGTAAGCATCGCAAAAATAGAATGACAGGTGGAGGGATGGTCTACATAGAATTTTGTAGCATCTCTAGTGAGCGTGCGTTGGAAGAGCCAAGGATGAATGGAGTCATTAGTTATGGAGTTATATGAACACCACATGTGGAAGGATTGAAAATGGTTGGTAGGATCCTCTCTAGTAATACCCTCGAACTTTGAGATGTTTGAGGGAAGCTTAGTGAGCATATGGGGCCAACCGCATCATGGTGTATGGGGTTTTTTATCAACTTGTTAAGGTTTGGTAGACTTAACCTAGCCATTAAAGGGAGCATGGGGGCTACTAGAACGGTCCATGAGACTATTCCGCCTGATGTTACCATCATTGTAGAACCAGAGCCACCATCAGGATGGTGATGATATGCAGTGAAGGAGGTTTGGAATCAGATGAGGAATCCAAAGGGCCAGGAGAAGGGACGGTATGGGGACTTAGAGGGCTATGAAATCGAATCCGATGGGGAGGAGTAATATGCCCAAGCGGAAACTGGGTGTGAAGGCCTAATAGTCTCCGCAACACACGCCATGGTAGCACAATAATGGAAGGACACATAGAACATGAAAATGGTGAAGGGAGATCAAAAATATATCTTTTGTCTCTTATTTAGTGAGATAAATTTATTATGTTAAGTATTGGCTTGGCAGTGTAAACCAAGTGACCTTCGTTAAATGTGTGCTTGTGTGTTCAAGTGTATAATTGATTAAGCCTAGATCGTGTTTCTAAAAAAGAAAAAATATTGCTGAAAATAAAGTGAAATAAATAACAGAAAATGATTAGCAAAATAATTAACTAAACCCCACCCAAACTATTTTTGAAAACATTGTATTGCTTGGTGGCTACATCGATAGGAAATACACTCAAATGGTCAAGAGATCTAAGTTTCAGTGTGACTGGGATCAAGTGAGTCTAAGCTATTGGAAAGTGGTGCAGCAACAACAAAAAACTAGACGAGAATATTGCTGCAAAAAAATAGGGACATGGGTTAAACACCTAGGGCAACTGATGGGACCCTAAGGGAATGACCAAATAAGTTTAAATCTGAAACTATGTATGGTAGCAACCTATCTTAAAAGATCTGAAACAAAAGGTTAAATATCTGGAAAATGCTGCTGAAAGCACTGTAGAAACATAGACTTCTCACTAAGCTAAACTCCTCCTAGAAAGGTGGAAATGAACTAGAAGCCCTAGGGGAGGCTATGTTCTACTTCTACGAGTAAAACATAGTGGATCAAGGCCTAAGCAGGATGAGATAAAGGTCAGACAAATAGTAGACAACTCTCAGCAAAACCCAGAAACAGATGTGAAAAAACCCTAAAACCCAGAAATCGCAGGTATTGACATGTTTTCTGCTGAAATCACACTTTTTTGCTGAATGGTGCTTTCGGAAGCCCAGATCACACCTTTTGGGCTGAAAATTGTGATTTGTGATCCGAGGATCCCAGTTTGCAAATTTCGAGAAAAAGTGTGGTCTTTGTCACAACTGGTTCCTTTGACCTACAGAAACGGCCAGAAAACTTGCAGAAGTTAGAAATTTATCAAATCTAGGTTTAGAAAGCTAGGAAACATTAACAGAATTGAAAAAATAATAAGCCCTAAGCTGAAAACCAAAGGTCACCCAGGTTTCTGGATCTGAAGTATAAAACCGAGCGAAGTCACCAATTTGTTGTAGTGTTTTCTTCTCAATGATGTATGAAAAGAACCCACTTAAGATTGTGGATACAAACAATCTCAACAATATAAATTGCTACTAAACCTTGTAGATCCACAGTTTTTGATAGAAACAAAACCTGCCAAAATTCTGATCTATGCTACGATCATAGTTAAACATCGAAAGAAAGAGTAATAACCCAAATTATCCAATGGAAAACATATATGTAAAGAATAAGTTTATAATAACACATGTGAAGAGAATAGATAAATGTTATCAGTCCCCCCTATGGGATGGGTTCTTGGCTATCCTCAAACTTCTTGCGCTTCTATAGTGTCTCTCTCCTCTATAATGCATAAACCCAGCAAAAGTATGGTGTGCGACAATGAAAATAATCAATTACAATAGTGAGTGCAACAATGAAAATAATCAAAAGTGAATAATGAAAGGAAATCCCTTCTATTTATAACATAATATTGAGTTATCCTCAAATAATGAGCAATAATAAATTATTATTGATTCCATTCTTGCAATAACCACTTGGAATATTTCATTATATTTGTTTAGGAGGGAAAAAGTATTTAAACTTTTATTTAGAAAAAATAAATAAATGAATTATTTATTTGTCATCTCAGTGAATTAGTTAAGGAATAACAAAAAAATAAGGATTTATTTAATTATACCTAAGGGATTTAGTCAAATTTAACAAAGAATCATAATTAGTTAGTGATTAATTCATTATTCTTAGAGAAAAATAAGAAAAATAATGAGTTATCTGTTTATTTTTCATGATTGGGTCAAATTTGTCAAGGAATAATAGTAAAACAATGTTTAAATTAATTATTCCTAAAATAAAATCAAATAAATAATGATTTATTTTATTATTCTTCATGGGTTTAACTATAAATTACTTAATAAATATGGTTCATTAGGTAATTTCTCAGAGTGAAAGCAATTTTATTAGGGTAAAATTGGATTTACATGGTCTACTCCGATCCATTTAGTAAATTAAGCTAGATGATCAATTTTTTGGTGATAACACTATCATTTTGTTGTTTGTCTACCTGACTATTTTTGCCGCCCTGCCTCTATAATTTCTCCTACCACGATCTCTACTAATTTTATCACCTCTAGCAGTTTCATCATGAGACTTCTGATCCTTTTGTGCAAGGCACAAAGTTTCTACTTTAGAGTTAGGTGGAGCCTCTCTCTTCCCAAAAGATTTTTCTCTCTTTTCTATTTTTCTTACTCGTTTATCAAATGTAATGTCTTGTAACTACCCACTAGCTTGGAGAGATTACGAATAGTTTGAATAGACAAGGTGAAGGAATTTTATAAAATTTGTAAGTTGTAAATATACTTTAGTTTTAGTGGCTTCTATATCATGAAAAATGGATTTTTTTCATAGGCTCTCTACAAAGGATCATTATCCTTCATCTCCAAATTAAACAACTTTAACCATAACTGAATAACTTTGAGTTATGAGTGTGAATCATACTATTTTTTCAAGTTCTTTAATGATTCAAATGGAGTACCATCAGAAATGATATATCTACTTACCTCTTCTATCACCACTGTAGTTATTAATGCATATGTCTTGTTTCCTTTTGTTTTCCAAATTTCATGTTGCTTCTCATTATCAAGTGGCTTCGGTGCGGTTTCTTTTCCATCACTATCCTTCTTGCCTAAAAAAACTTCCCACAAATCGTTAAAAACAAGGAAACTTTTAAGCTTTCTAAACCACTCTAGATAATTCTCCTTTCCATTTAGAACAACTCCAACTATGGACACTACTGAAGTCATAATTGTTATGCAATCAAGTATTCTTCAAATCATTTCAAATTCAAAATATATGCAATACTTCCGAAAACATATAAATTTGTTTCTCCTCTTTTTTCAAACAAATCTCGCTTTGTGGTTTAATGGTAATTTCAAAAATAGCTTAGCAAAGAGCTAGGTTAAAATCTTGTTAGCCTCCATTTTCTTTTTTACCAATGGCCTCTTAAAAAAATATGTATTTCAAATCACCACAAATGAAAATACTATCTTTCAAAAATTTCATGCAGTATATAAAAATAAATCCTCCCAAAATTAAAACAACAAGCGGCCCTTGGATGCATGTACATAGACTTGTATCAAACAATCCAACAATTATTTGGCATTTGACTTGGTCTAGGAAATTTTTATTGAGAACAATAGGCACTCAAAACTCCAACATGTGTTTAAAATTCCAAGGATATATGATTTTCTCCAATCGTGTTTCTTTATGACTAAAAGATATCAAACTTACAAAGAGTCAATAGTTTGGGCATTCCACTGCATTGCTCCACTGGATTAACCTCCTGGTGCACTTTATCTTCACACTCTTCACACTTTATGTATCCTTTATGCCTTTACTCCGTAGACTTTACATACATGGAGTTTAGAAACAACTCAACTAAGTCTCTGATACCACTATACACGACCAAATAAACTCCAAGATGAAAGAACAAAATGAAAGATCGTATTAATGACAAAATTACATATTTATATATGTGCAATCTAGGTACGAGACAATTGTGTCTCTATAAATTATCCACTGTAAAAACATAATTTAAAACTAATTACATATTCTACAATAAAAATCATAAAGGATTAGTTAACGGTAAGGAAAGAACCTGGTTTCCATGGCATCAATATAATTTTTTTTGTTTTTGTTTTTTTTTAGTATTTTTCTGAGTCAATTTTGTTCATATAAATAAATTGTTTGAAATCATAATTTTGAGTTATATAATATTTGTAAATCTAATATCCTAAGACATTTCCGGAGTATTAAATCTATTTATACATTTAAAAATCCATTTTAAAAAACTAAATTCACAATCCAACAAAAAATGAATCAATAAAAATTGAATCAGCATATTGCAATGGAAATGGAAAAAAACTATTATAGTTATACTCTTGTACTAGCATATTTATTCCATAATTGCAAAATTCACTAGAATTGGGGTAACACCTTTCGAAATTCTTTAGTAAGATTCAAATATCGAGTTATTCATTGAATGTAAGGGTGTTTTCAAATGAGTTAGGAGTGCTTGAGTTCTCATACGGACTTTTCAGTAGCAGATGAAACCATTAGGTGTGATTTCTTGGTGGGCATGGAAGGTTAAGGATAGACAATTGTGGAAAAGCAAAAAAAATAATTCGAAAATTGGTGAAATTGTATTTTTCAATTTTATTTTTATTTTTATTTTGACATTTTTTTAAATAAATAAGTTTAGAAATTGAATTTTGTATTTATTGAATAAATAAGAATTTTGGAAATATAGATTTAAATCCAAAAAACCATGAGCCATGTTCAATTGATGTTTTTAGAAGAGAAAAATTATATCTCTAAAACCTTTATATCATCTAGAGTTATTAAAAAATATTGAAAATTTAAAATGAACTAAAGGAAAATCATGACCAAACCTCATTTCGAGAGGAACAAAAATATATATTTAAGATAAGTATACTATCAATTTTTCAAAATTGAAGCGTTTTCATCAAATCCGAATTTGAACTTAGTAATTATTATCTACTCTGTCTCCAATAGTTTTTATTTATTTTTTCCCGTTAAGCTCAACTTATTTTTGTTTTTTATTACTAAATTTTTGGTTAATTTTGACTAAAATTTATCAGTATGTTATTGAGTCAAGTTGAGTAAGGTACCTCAAAAAATGAAGTGCACCACATACTTTTCAAAGATTTTAAATCCATTTATATGGTTAGCAAATTTTAACCTTAAATTCAGGTGGTTATTAAAAAAGATATAGTAAAAAAGAATTAAAAAGTTAAACTTCTCAGTATGTTACAAATGCTGGAAATGTAAATAAATATTTTACGTGATTTTTCTGAAGAAACCTGAATTCTCATGAGCACCAAGTCCACAAAGAACATGATCTATATTTCACAAGTGTTATATTCTTATATTTTCCTAATGCATTTCTTCGAGGAAGCCTTCTAATCAGAAGTGGGTAGACAAAGGAAACGCCAACTGCAGATCCCAAAGTTTTCAATGCTTTATGGGTCAGGAAACCATACAAGCTAAACCAGAATTGCTCAAGTGAATTAAGTAACTCAGATCTCTGCAACTTCGATAACATATAGCATGACGTTATGTCCTTATCTGCAAGCATGAATATGCACCATTATTAAAATCCCTTGGCTAAACCCTTCACAACGGATAACGGCTGCGACTACTAGTGTTCACTCCTAGCGGCGGGCGCCAGCCACTCGCGGCCAAGGATGGGGGCTGGCCCTTCTCTATGTTTGGCCAAGCATGGCCGGCTGCTCTCCTGAAGAACTCGCCACTGTTCTCCTGCGTGAGAGGTGGTGCCTCTCTTTGTGTCTGGTTTCAATTTGGCGGTCGTTGTTCATGCGACGCCCATGTGATTCCTCCATAGTTCTTGTGCTAGTATGAAAGTGTGAGCCATCATATTTCTTCCCATTAATTTATCATCACAGAGTGAGTGAGATTTTGTATAATGCAGGGTTTTGATATCAAAATTGGTTTTTTTTTTTTAATAAATTAGGTGTTTTTGCAGTGAAACCCTCGACCCCATTGTTTTGATTCGAGTATGAATATTCTTTTCGCAATAAATTGGGATATTGGGGTCAAATGTCGGACCTCATTCTTTGACTCAATGGAGAATTATTTTTTCACAAAATGACGGATACTCTGTTTACTATAAATTATGCTTTGATTCAAGCATGCATTTTGGTTCAATTTACAAATTGGGTTGTATTTTCAAATTTTGTTTTTTCTTCATGTTTATTTAAACTTTCACACTTTCTCATTTTTTTGGGTTTGCATTCTTTATTAATCATTGACAATGTTTTTAGAAACTAATTTTTTTCATCGTAAAAGTTGTAACTATTTAAATGACAATATCTTTAGAAAATCATTATGAAAATTTTATCATAAAAGTTGAATTATTAAAATTCCAATGTGTAGAAAATCATTACAAAACATTTTACCACTATAAATAATATTTTAAGAATAGAATTTATTTTAGAAAAAATAAATAAAAAATAAAAATTGCATTGACAAAATGTAATAGGCAAGAAGGATTAATATACATTAGGTATTCGATAGAAAAAACAATCTTAGGTTTAGGAAGTAAAAAACTCATTTTTTTTGAAAAATTGAGTTGGGTAGACTAGTTACTAGTACAATTATATTAATTAATTATATAGTAAATGATGATAATATAAATTTATAATAAGTGTTAGATTATAGTCAAAAGACTCACAAATAATGAAACTAAATGGTGCAAACAACAATAAAATGAAATGAAACAAACGATATTAATATTCAAAACTCTCAATTTTGTCCATTAAAGAGCTTGGGACCTTTGCCCCTTCTTGCGTGGACCAACAGATAAATAAAATTCTTATTTGTATTTATAGATGGAAAGATCTAGAATTTCTCGAGAGATAATTCCTCTTCATGTCCACATGCCTTGCTTAAATAAGTCCTTTTAGCCAACTGTATTTTATTGTCAATTGTCCTCTTTCCTTAATTGTACTTCCCCCTAAGCATCTTCATCATAAGCTTCTATAACTAATCTAACTCTTTATCTAGTTTTCTTGGTTGTTGGTTTATACTATTATCATGTAGTATTTTTTCTGTTCCTGCATAAAAAATCAACATGGTTGGTTTCATGGCTTCATCATTTACATCCTTTCTCAATGTCTTTGTCATGTTGTCATGTTCATCTATTGAATCTATCCTTATGGTATAATTTTCTCCATCTTTGTTTCTCTTTATACACTCTTACAGAAGATTTAACTCCTAATAATAAGTAATTGATACTACATATGAATTTTTTTCTTCTACTTTAGTATTTGTGCTCTCTTTCTCTATGACAAAGTTACTACTATTAATTCTAGATGGCCATATCTTCTTGTCTCAAGACTTTTTACTTTTGTCTATAATTATACATTTTCCTCCTCCTTTATGATAGTCTTTAATGGTTTCTATTTTTAATATCAACATAACTAGTTGTATGTGACCTATCTTTTTTTCGTTCTTGCTATCAATCAACTGAAAATTTTAGATGTAAATATTTTCCTTATAGTTCTTTATATTTTTGTAATTTGAGTTTCCTTTTCCTCATAAGCAGACTCCATGACCAATGCGAAAGGACATGATATGCAGTTCTTGATGCCTCACACAGAGGCATCATCCCGAATTGAAATTAAATTTAAATATATAAAATAATAAAATAATAATAAATCTAACCTACCCCCTCAACTCTCAACTCAACTATTATTTCTTTAATATACGTCATAAAGATATACCTCTTAAATACCTCTTAAATGTGTTGAATTCTCAATAGGAATTGCATGTTTCCTTTCATCCTTTTAATAATTAGCAACATCGATTTGTATGAAAACTAAACTATATACACATTTATCGTATGCCAATGTCCAAATAGATTTAAAAACCATCTAAACCTTATGCAAAATATCACATACGAATGACATCAAGGCATCTAAGGGAATTGAAACTGTTAGGTTCCTATAATAATAGGGATCATAAAGAGGGTATGTCATAAAAGAATAATCAAAGGAAAAAAATAATAAGAAAATATAAAAAAATGAAAAAATATGAACCCCAAACAAAAAGAGATCATGAACGTGTGCAAGTCCAAGTGCCACTACATTTTACATTAATGTGAAAAATAATGGTTGTGTGTAGCTTGTCATAAATGCCATAACCTATGATAGTCAATCTATTTAATCTTGACTAATTCATGCTTTAAATTTCATGTTTCTAGTCAGAGAATAAAGATCTAGCCAAACTGTTTAATATTGGTAGATTAGTAATTATGTAGAGAAATCAAATGTGCTCAACAGCTTAATCTCAGCCATTGGAAGATATAAGGTTACAATTAGATAGTTTGTTTTTCAAAAGAAAAAGAAAAGAAAGGGTTTGCTAGCTTAAATGCACCCAATAAAGTCAAGAAGAAATGTTAGGATAAGTAAAGGGTAGGTAGAAGAAAGGTTGCAGAAGTACAAGGGTGTTAAAGCATTGACACATTTATCATGCTTAACGATATGTTTCAGTGTGCATGAGTAGTTATGAAAGTAAAAGGATGTTCGAAAGTGGATTTAATTAACTTCTCCTCATTTCATTTCACCCCCAACTACTTATTTGCTAATTTCGCCCATTTTCCCCTCATTTCTCATAAAAATACACTTTTCCCACCATTCTGACCCTTGCCCCTTGGTTTCACACATTTTCCTAGAAGGTTATAAGTAAATATGAAATTCAACGTGAAGTCCAAATATCCAAGCAGCGTAAAGGGAAAAATATCAAAGACAAAAAGACAACAGAACCTAAATAACAGGGACAACAAACAACAATTCAATAGTTGTCCATATCTTCTTGCAAGAAGATATTTCTTTTTCCTAGATGAGCTCTCAATGCAGTTTGAGATATTTTGTAAGTTCTTTTGTACAAATACTTCATAAATTCAAATTATTGGTGGGGTGTTGATTTTATGAATATTGTTATAGCTGACTAATCTACAACCTAAGAGTTATTGTAGCAATTTCCAGTTGACAGACAAGACAAGTTATAAAGAAACTTCTTTACAGGATTCATGTGTTGAGCTATCTCAGTGAAGTAAAAATTTCATCTTGTTTATGTTCTTTTTCTAAATGTTTCATAAACTTAAATGTTATCCAAATTTGAATAAATTAAACTAGAAATATAACTCAGAACTTGTTTAAGTACACTATGTTTTGCACAGGTGATCACTTATATGTTTTATTTTGATATCGGGATTTGAGAACCCTTAATTTCTCTCCCATCCTGGTTGACCTATTGCCTTTCTCTTCATAATTTGGTTTAAGGAATCCTTGACTGCTCCTTGATCCCAATTGGGAATCATTTCACCATCCAGCCTTTGAGATATGATATTTCTCACCTATCTTGCCCTGTAACATTTTCTTTATGGTTTGTTGTTGTTCTATTTTCAAAGCCTGATTGACTCCATAGCCCAATGGAAAATATACATTCATCTATTCATCTTGATTCCACCACCCAAATTCAAATCAAAACCCAAGCACAATCATAGCTATCCTAAAATCAATTAATTAAAACAAAGTTAAATAAGAAAGAGAGATCCCTCTCTGAGATTGGGAAGGCTAGATCCTAATCTCTAAAGCAGGTTTGTGGTTACCTCAGTGATTTCTTTCTTTAACCTTGCAAAATTTCTATGTGATAACATAGTGGTGACCATACTGGGGAAGAAAACCTTTTCTTCAGAAAAACTATACAAAGCCCAGATCTGATCAATGATGATGGACAATGATTAGACACACAAAGGTTAAAATCATCCACCTAGTGATTCCAACTCCAAATCAATTTCACAATGAAGAATCCACTGGAGGAATGAACCTAAAAGAACAATACCAGAAGATCAGGCTTCTAACTTGGACTTTTATCCAAGACATTATGTTATTTCTCATCAGCAAGGTCTTTCAATGTATATTGTATTTTAGAGAAGATATTAGATTAATTTTTTATTATTTTCCTTTGAAGATTGTAAATATATATTCTCCATATCCATTTGAGCAGCTTTCCTCCGAATCTTATGATGATCATTTTCCAATTGAGAACCCTCAAACAGTCAAGACTAATCTTACAACCCCTATACATATTGTTGTACCTTTTAAAGTTCCTGATATATATACGACCCTCATGTTACCTCCTATACTCCATGATTTCCCTGATAGCTATTACAAATATCTCCCCAATTTTGATGGAGAAAATGGTATTACTACCCAAAAACATATTCAAGGTTTTAAGAATTATCTGGATTTATTTGAGATTGTTGAAGATGATGTTAGAATCGGACTTTTTTCTCTTTCTTTGTAAAGTAAATTAAAGAGTTGGTTCAAGAACCTGCCTACTGCAAGCATCTCAAATTTCCAATAGTTTGTCATATTTTTCCTTGATAGATGGATAATCAAAGTTAATCTTTTTGTGATCATAGAAGAATATAATTAGTTGATAAGATAGCCAAATGAAACAATACAACAATTTTCCAATAGATTTAATCAAATCTATTATTCAATGCCATAAAATATAAGACCTCCTCCTGATTCAACTCTCTTGCATTATCCAAAAGCATTTGATCCAGAAATAGAATTTCAGCTAAGAGAAATAAACCTATCAACTCTTGAATAGATGCAAAACATTGCAGTAGATGTAAAAGTTAATCTGCAAATTGGAAGAGAAAAGTTGAAAGAAGAAGTAGAGAAGAACAACATTGCAGAGGTAAAACATGACATTTTGGTTAGAAAAATAGAGGAAATGATGCAGAAGATCACCATGCAAGATAATTATTTTGTGTAAGATCACCATGACACATTTATTTCACAAAAAGAAGAAGTTGATAGCCATGAACAAATTCTTGCTATGTCCAACTGTCATCGATCAGAAAATGGATTTACAGATTAATATGTGGAACAGGAATCTACTCATTTGGTGTGTATGTTTGATGACATTCCTTCTTTTAATGATTTTCCTAAGTATGATTAGTATGATGATAATGATGGTCTTCAAACTAAAGCTAGCTTTACAAAGAAAATACAAACAGGTTTGGAGGATGAGGAAATTCAGTTTCAACAAATTAAATATAGTAATTAGCCTATACATATCAGATATGAGAATAAGAAAGGAAGTGTAGAAAATTTGGAAATAAGAGAAGGTTCTTTGCCTCTTTGTTTCGCTTCATTTTAGTTCATCAGAGAAAACATTACAACTATAAAAAATCAACAGTCTTTAGGTATTGATATTGAAAACAAAGAATACCATGAAAATCATAATCATGATTCTTTGGTTTCACAATTACAGTTATCAAATTTCATTCAAACACCTAATCAAAGGACATAGGAAAGTTTTATACCACTATGTTTTCAATCAATTCAGTTTTTAAAGGACATGTGGTATAAATCTCTCAAGAAAAGGATGAACAACTTCTAGAAATCTATGAAGTTCCATTAAATCTTATATGCAAAAAGTTGCAGCAATCACTCCAGTTTTTTTATGATCCAATAGCTGATATGTTGGATAATGAATTGAACCAGAATTTTTCTTCATTAACTAACTATGGTGTTCAGGATCAAGATGATAAAGGTTTCATCGATCAAACATTTCAATTAGTAGAAATGTCATCACAAAGCTTGTTTGAAAATCTACAGGGGGATGAAGATAAAAATGGCATTTCAGTATCATGGCATCGAGGCCATCCAGAACGATTGTACAGATACTTAAATTAGGTGTACAATAATATATATATTTTGGAAGATCATTTTGTATAGTTTTTAGAGTCAACAAAGGAAATCAAGTATTTTCTTATCTTCTCATTTGTTGACAAGGTTATATTGGGCTATAGAACTTCAGTTTTAATCACAAACAGGAAAAGCATCAAAATCCAAGCGGAAACTGGGGGTGAAGCCCTAATAGTCTCTGCAACACATGCCATGGTGGTACAATGATGGAAGGACACACAGAACACAGAAATGGTGAAGGGAGATCAAAAATATATCTTTTGTCCATTACTTAGTGAGATAAATTTATTATGTTAAGTCTTGGCTTGGCAGTGTAAACCAAGTGACCTTCACTTAATGTGTGCTTGTGCGTTCATGTGTATAATTGATTAAGCCCAGATCGTTTTTCTAAAAAAGAAAAAGTATTGCTAAAAATAAAGTGAAATAAATAACAGAAAATGATTAGCAAAATAATTAACTAAACCCCACCCAATCTGGGTTTGAAAACACTGTATTGCTTGGTGGCTAAATCAATAGGAAATACACTCAAATGGTCAAGAGATCTAAGTTTCAGTGTGGCTTGGATCAAGTGACTCTAAGTTGCAGGAACGTGGTGCAACAACAACAAAAAACTAGACGAGAAGATTGCTACAAAAAAATAGGGACATGGGTTAAACACCTAGGGCAACCAATGGGACCCTAAGGGAATGACCAAACAAGTTTAAATGTGAAACTATGTATGGTAGCAACCTATCTTAAGAAATCTGAAACAAAATGTTACATATCTGGAAAATGTGGTTGAAAGCACTGCAGAAACTTGGACTTCTCACTGAGCTAAACTCCTCCTAGAAAGGTGGAAATGTACTAGAAGCCCTAGTGGAGGCTATGTTCTAATTTGATGAGTAAAACATAGTGGATCAAGGACTATGCGGGATGAGATAGAGGTCAGACACCTAGTAGACAACTCTCAGCAAAACCGAGAAACAGATCTGAAAAAACCATAAAACCCAGAAATCGCAGGTATTGACCTGTTTTCTGCTAAAATGACACTTTTTTGGCTGAAAGGTGCGTTTGGAAACCCATATAACACCTTTTGGGCTGAAAACTGTGATTTGTGTTCCGTGGATCTCGGTTTGCAAATTTCGAAAAATAGTGTCGTCTTTGTCGCAACTCGTTCCTTTAACGTCGGGAAACACCCAGAAATCCTGTAGAACTTAGAAATTTATCAAATGTAGTTTTAAAAAGCTAGGAAACATTAAGAGATTTGAGAAAATAAGAAAACCTAAGCTAAAAAGCAAAGGTCACCAAGCTTTCTCGATCTAAAGTATAAAACTAAGCGGGCTCACCAATTTCTTGTAGTGTTTTCTTCTCAATGATGTACGAAAAGAACCCACTTAAGATTGTGGACGACAAACAATCTCAACAATATAAATCGTTGCTAAGCATTGTAGATCTGCAGCTATTGGTAGAAACAAAACCTACCAAAATTCTGATCTATGTTACGATCATAGTTAAACATCAAAAGAAAGAGTAATAACCCGAATTATCCAATGGAAACCAGATATGTAAAGAATAATTTATAATAACACCTGTGAAGAGAACATAGAAATGTTATTAGTCCCCCTCTATGGGATGGGCTCTTCGCTATCCTCAAACTTCTTTGGCTTATGTAGTGTCTCTCTCCTCTATAATGCATAAACCCAGCAAAAGTATGGTGTGTGACAACGAAAATAATCAATTACAATAGTGAGTGCAACAATGAAAATAATCAAAAGTGAATAATGAGTGGAAAGCCCTTCCATTTATAACATAATATTGAGTTACCCTCGAATAATGAGAAATAATAAAATATTATCTATCCCTTTCTTGGAATAACAACTTGGAATATTTTATTATATTTGTTTAGGAGGGAAAAGGTATTTAAAATTTTATTTAGAAAAAATAAATAAATAAATGATTTATTTGTCATCTCAATGAATTAGTTAAGGAATAACAAAAAAATAAGGATTTATTTACTTATACCTAAGTGTTACACAAAAATATCGTCACCTTGATTATTTGCAGTCAGTATGGGTCTATCACCACCTATACCAGCCTCCTAAGCAAGTCTTAGACCTCAGCTCTTCAAAACAAGCTTTGGAAATGAGAGAAAGACATCAAAAAAAGCAATGTAACTCTGGTTCTGCACTTTCTCTCACTTTTGCCTGCGGGCCCGCACCTTTTGTTCAGAATACCTGCGTACTTATACGATCTGTATGTAAAGGGGAGGGTGCGTACCCCTGTGAAAGTCAAAAGGCACAATTTTTATCTTAAAAAACTAATTCTAGAGTTTTCTAGAAGGAATTTTGACGTGGATTGTTCGCTCCAAGTGGTTCATGCATCCCATAAGAGGAGGAGCTAATCCCTTGTTAGGAGGAGCTATCCCTTTGAAGGGGGATTCTATCCCTTTGAAGGAGGACCTGGTAACTGATCTCCATTGCACTATAATTGAGGCATTGGGTCAGTGGTTGGGGAGGTTAGAAGCTGAACTTTTGAGGGTAAATGCTAGTGAAATCAAGACTTCCTATTTGAGCTTAAGAGGAGAGATCACATACCTTTTTGGCTTCATTGGGGAGTGGGTGAAGCTTGTCAAAGTAGAGGAGACTTCTTGTTGGACCCTGGGAGGAGCTTGTACAGCGTCAAGGCAAAGGTTGTAAGGTTCTTCTCCTTTTGAATTAATACAATCAAGCTCATTTTTCTCAACAAGTATCTCATGTTATTTGTTTCATGGACTCCTTGACTTTCATGTTGAATATGTTTTATAATACTGGATATTCAGGTGCTATTTAATCGTTTGCCTTGTTTGTGCTTGCAGGTTTGCGACAAAGGAACTTACTTGGATCAAAGGAGCGAAGGCATCTCCAAACTTGCGTTGGACATGAGGTAGGCCTTAAACACATTTGTTTGCCATTATTTATAAAGCGCATTTAGAGAAAGATAGTGTCTGGTTAGTTTGTTTGTCATTAGGTCTTTATTAGATCCTAGGAAGGTCTATCTTGTCCGCAAGATCGACTCATTCCGCGTGACAAAATGGTGAGTCCATTGGGGACTTGATTGTTTTCCTCATTTTTATTTGACTTGAGAAACTTGCCTTTTTGTTTCTATTTTTGGCTTGTTGTGTGTGGCTTTGGGTAGACTTAGTAGATTTAGCTTTGTTTTATATTTTTCATTACTTTGGTCGAAGTACGCAGTCTGCACATGTATCACAGTGCGCACCCCCACGCACTTTTACTTTGTGCACAGAGCGTACCTGCACCTGGGTAAACTCTGCACCTGCGTACCCTGCTAAATTTTTGAAAATTTTGACTTTTTCCCTTTCAGTTAGTTTTATTTTGTTTCTCTAGTGGTTATCCTCTGCCCATACCTGCAAGTGACTGGTTGAAATCTTTCCTTGGTTTAATTTCATTAGCATTAGGGTTTTAGGTGAAATTCCTAGGAGTTTTGCTTGTTGGGTTTGTTTTTTGATTTGGTTGTGTAGTGGCTCTGAGTTTAGAGGCTGTAGGGACTTCATATCACCTTAGTGTCTACCAGTCTATTTGAGAGTCTGACCATTTATGAAATCTCCCCTTGTTGAGAAATCCGCTTTGAGTTTTCTCTTTACAAAACTTCGAAAAGCTTGTGATTGAAAGTTTGGATTCTCATTTTAAAAAGGAAAACAAAATTGTTTGTTCTTGACTTATTTGTGATTCTGCACAAATTAGTCCTTAGTTTGCTTGTGACCAAGTAAAACATCCTCAAAAGGACTTGTTGTAAGCTTTTTACTTCAAATAGGGTTTCTTAGTTTGTAGGTCTTAAGTTTTCTTTATTCAATAGTCTTATCAAAGATTTTCTTTAGTTATAGTTTTAAATGTTTTTTAACAAAAAATGAAAGGTCTCTTTTGAAAAAGTTTGTT
>APFE030214676.1:90665-149799 GCA_000404065.3 Pinus taeda
GTTAAATATGTTTTATAATATTGGTTTTTCAGGTGCTATTTAATTGTTTGCCTTGTTTGTGTTTGCAGGTTCATGACAAAGGAACTCATTTGGATCAAAGGAGTGAAGGCATCCCCAAACTTGCGTTGGACATAAGGTAGGCCTTAAACACACTTTTTTGCCATTATTTATAAAAGCACATTTGGAGAAAGATAGTGTCTGGTTGGTTTGCTTGTCATTAGGTCTTCTTTAGATTCTAGGAAGGTCTATCTTGTCCGCAAGATCGACTCATTCCGCGTGAAACTAAGGGATTTAGTCAAATTTAACAAAGAATAATAATTAATTAGTGATTAATTAATTATTCTTAGAGAAAAATAAGAAAAATAATTAGTTATCTGTTTATTTTTCATGATTGGGTCAAATTTGTCAAGTAATAATAGTAAACCAATGTTTAAATTAATTATTCCTAAAATGAAATCAAATAAATAATGATTTATTTTATCATTCTTCATGGGTTTAACTATAAATTACTTAATAAATGTGGTTTATTAGGTAATTTCTCAGAGTGAAAGAAATTTTACTAGGGTAAAATTCGATTTATATGGTCTACTCTGATCCATTTAGTAAATTAAGCTAGATGATCAATTTTTTGGTGATAACACTATCATTTTGTTGTTTGTCTACCTGATTATTTTTGCCCCCCTGCCTCTATAATTCCTCCTACCATGACCTCTACTAATTTTATCAGCTCTAGCAGTTTCATCATGAGACTTCTGATCCTTTTGTGCAAGGCACAAAGTTTCTACTTTAGAGTTAGGTGGAGCCTCTTTCTTCCCAAAAGTTTTTTCTCTCTCTGTTATTTTTCTTACTCGTTTATCAAATGTAATGTCTTGTAACTACCCACTAGCTTGGAGAGATTACGAATAGTTTGAATAGACAAGGTGAAGGAATTTTATAAAAGTTGTAAGTTGTAAATATACTTTAGTTCTAGTGGCTTCTATATCATGAAAAATGGATTTTTTTCATAGGCTCTCTACGAAGGATCATTATCCTTCATCTCCAAATTAAACAACTTTAACCATAACTGAATAACTTTGAGTTATGAGTGTGAATCATACAATTCTTTCAAGTTCTTTAATGCTTCAAATGAAGTACCACAAGAAATGATATATCTACTTACCTCTTCTATCACCGATGTAGTTATTAATGCATATGTCTTGTTTCCTTTTGTTTTCGAAATTTCACGTTGCTTTTCATTATCAAGTGGCTTCAGTGCAGTTTCTTTTCCATCACTATCCTTCTTGCCTTAACAAACTTCCCACAAATCATTAAAAACAAGGGAACTTTTAAGCTTTCTAAACCACTCTAGATAATTTTCCTTTCCATTTAGAACAACTCCAACTATCGAAACTATTGAAGTCATAATTGTTATGCAATCAAATATTCTTCAAATCCTTTCAAATTCAAAATATATGCAATACTTTTGAAAAGATATAAATTTGTTTCTCCTCTTTTTTCAAACAAATCTCTCTTTGTGGTTTAATGGTAAGTTTCAAAAATAGCTTGGCAAAGAGCTAGGTTAAAATATTGTTAGCCTCCATTTTCTTTTCCCAATGGCCTCTTAAAAAAATATGTATTTCAAATCAACACAAATGAAAATACTATCTTTCAAAAATTTCATGCAGTAAATGAAAATAAATCCTCCCAAAATTAGAACAACAAGCCTCCCAAAATTAAAACAAAAAGCGGCCCTTGGATGCATTTACATAGACTTGTATCAAACAATCCAACAATTATTTCGCATTTGACTTGGTCTAAGAAATTTTTATTGAGAACAATAAGCACTTAAAACACCAAGATGTATTTTAAATTCCAAGGATATATGAATTTCTCCAATCATCTTTCTTTAGTATGTGACACATAAGATCAGATATGTAATTATCACATGTAGGCTACCTATTCATGACGTGTTTTAATGAAATGTCTATACTAGATAGGCCTAGTTAGGTCATTTTCTTGTCTAAGTTTTGTGTGAAAGGATTTTTCCCTGTGTGATTTATCATTCCTAAGAGTTTCATTATGTTTTGGGTAATGGTATGGAGGATATCCTGAAAAAGTGGCTTAGATATCAAAGTCATTGGCACAAAACTAGGTGAAATAGACTACAGTCTTATGCTAGCCTTATTGTGGGAGCGAGTGGAGGGTTAAAGTTGCATGCAGGGATTTTCATGATAGTGATTGGGGGTTTAGTTCACTTAAAAATAAATTTAACTCAAGGGATGGGTAGTTGGAGTGGCTGGTTGGCTTGTTGGGGTCCTGTAGCTCCTAAGAAGGTGAGTTTGGTTTTTGTTTGTCAATTCCACTTCCTTAATAGTACTTGGGGAGTTGAATCACATCATAGTAACTCTTCATCATATATTTCCCCGATGGACTCATTAGCTTGGATAAGTGTAGGAGGAGGGTGTTACGAATTTGTATCAAAGCATGTTTCAACCCTTGAAGTGGATGGGAGGAATGTGGATTATCATGCATGCACAAAGGTTGTATATATGCTTAGGTATTATTGAAAGTTTTGGACCTATAAAAATTCAAGGTGCATCTTCGATATATAGTCCCAATTAGACCTCACATCATTTGGAGTCGAAGCCACATCTGGAATATGACCTGGTTGTCGAAGCAATGTGTTTTAATTATGTTGCTTGGCTGTTATAATGCATAGACTGGTGTAACCATAAGTTTGGTGAGCAAGTGTGTTACTTTATAGAAGGTAAAGTGTGATGTATGAAAGTTTCTAACACATGAAAGGAAAATGACTGATGCCCTTAGAAAACTGTAATAATATGCAACTTTAAAGGAACACATGAGCATCAAGACATCGCACATTAGCTTGCAAAAAAGTTCACAAGTTAACTATGATGGAAATAAACAACAACACACATTCAACAAGATTCATACTAATTCTCACAAAATAATTCATAATCATTAGCATAAGTGAAATAACACATATTGCAAACATAACAAGAAAATTCCTACTATATTTGCAACATAAACATGTAAATGTGTTGTTTCAAAGCTTTTATTAAAGAAAAAATTCCAACATTAGATATATCATTGACGAACCACTAGGCCCACTAGTGGAACATGAAGTCTAAACCAACTCCTCAAAAGAAATATACTCCCTATATGTTGCAGACAAGCCAACGCTCTCCAAAATCTCCCAAGCTTTTGATCCTAATCTAAATGCCTAGCCAAAAGCTTGGCTCCCCAAAATCCCCTTTACATGAGTTATGAGAAAATATTTATAACAAAAGACGTGATTATTCATCTCCTTTTTATGATGCTTGGACTTCTCTGATGACTCTTCAACTTCTTTACAAAATGATTCTTCACATTCCACTTACAAATTAATTACAAAATAATATGACAATATACTCATATCCATATAGGACAAAATTGGGTAGATCCAACTAAATAGCTTAATAAAAAAAAATATGTTAACCTTAAGTTTCGGGAAACTCCAGCGCAACAAATTCAACTTGTATGTTCTTGGTCACATGACGGTGCCAAGCTTTGTACTACATGGTGACTTCCCCAAATTGTGCAATGGGATTAGGATGAAAGTGGGCGCTAGCCTCCATGGCATCTAGGTACATCGATTTTGAACTCATTTGAGTTTTCTTCTATAGAAGGGGCATCATAGTATTGAATTGGATAGGGCCACCAATGTACTTCTTCATGTTTTCCCTGTTTACTTCAACATCTTCATTGCTAGAGATTTGTCTAAACTAGTGAAAGTATTCTTAAACCTCCTACTTGATGTAATTCCTATGTTCAAATTTTGTAAGAGAGCCAACTGATGGGATCTTGTATGATTCAACCATGACATCCATGTTGTTGTACAATCATGCATATGAGGCCTGAATATTGGCGATGAATGAGGTGAGTTATTTGTGGCTTTGAATGATCATCCACACTTGTGCTTTCTCCAGCTCTTCCTGTTGCCATGTCTTCTTCGTCAACTCGGACAATGCCCCTGTGTATTTCATTGACCACTCATGCATAGCAGTGATGGTTGTATGGAGGACCCTGAAAGCTTTGGCATTATCGTTACACTTAGTCTACAAGGTGTGCAAGCATACAATTCCTTTATGCACGGTGAGAAGCTCTTCATACAAGCTCCACATAGTTTCTCCCAATTCCAATACTTCACCAGGTATGGTTTCCTTAAGTTCTTCCAGATAAGATTCCACCAGAGCTACATTATAAACCCCTGCTTAGACTTTTTCAACTTCTTTCCTTGCAACCTATATCTTGTTTTCCAATTGTTTGTTCTTGATTATCTAATACTCTGTGTTTGACTTTGTAGCACTTGTGAAGGCCTAGTTAGTTGGTGAAATGGAATTCAATTTTATTCTGGTATTTGTCACAATCACCCATTCTTAGATGAACTCAATATATATGAGATTGTCTGGAAAAAATTTCTTCCTTTCTTATAAAATATTCTCCTGAAGCCCATCATAAGTCATATTTTACATGTCCATGACTACCCCCTCATCAAGAGGAACAATCTCCTCTTCCTTACTTGGATCTTACTCTATTGCTAGAGGATGAAAAGACTAAAACATGACCTACTGAGTGATTGGCATTAGATAAACATATTGGTTTAACTGATCCAGTTTCACCTCCATTTCTTGAATCAAAATTAACTCCTCAATTTCTTGAGTGAGCTCCTTGTCTTACAAGTATTCAGTATCCTCTTGTGGTAGTTGGTGATGCTCTTATTCCTTGGCTTGTTTCTGTGGTTCTTCCTCTTCTTCCATTCTCTACCTTTCTTATTCTTATCTTTACCTTTATTCTTCTAGTCTCCTGTACTCTTGATCTTCCCTCTTCTTCATCCCTTCCTCCCGCTTCCTTTACTTCCTTTGCTTCTTTGATACTATGGTTTCTTTCAAGATGTTTGGAGCTTATTTCATCTTGCAGATATTCTCTTCCACTAGACTAAGCGTAAGTTTCCTCTTGCCCTTCTCGTGCACTGGGTTCCACCTTTCCACTGGTACTACCTCTGGAGTGACTTATTTCTTTGGAGTAATCTTTGATGTTCTAGCAAAGTTGACTGGTTCGTAGGACTTGCAAGAATAATAAAAATTCTCCATCACTTCCTCCATGGTCTTGTGAAAGGTCTCACTTGGACACTTAAAATGAATCCTTGCACAATGGTCTTTAGAAACATTTCTAGGATCATATGGATTGAAATCCAAATGATCAAATTCTATTTCTTCTATATCCTTTCCTTCGATGTCTCTAAATTTCAAATTATTCATTTTGTATAAGCAAATTTGTAAAGGAAGAGTGAGCATAGGTGATTTCTTCTTCCTATGGAGAACTATTGATAACCCTATGGAAAGATGGTGAGAAAATTCTTGCATGACTAAATTATTAGTGGCATACCTCGGCAAAAGATGCAGAGACTTTTATCTGCAAAACAGTCTAAGGGAAGTTGCATATGGTGAGGCAGATCAATCTTCTATCTCTGACACAACTTCCATTTCCCCACGTGACATGCAAGGTGGCTCTTCCTCAAAGATTATCAAATAGAATGGAATAAGGAAGTGATTAGTCAACCTCTCCATTACTCCTTTTCGGTTAGACTCCGAAATATTCTTGCAGTAGATGTGCATGGTAGACTCTCTTGGTGTCCAAGTCCAATTCATGCCAGGTAATCAATTATGAGTGCAAATTGCATCCAGTGGGTAGGAAAACATGTGAAAAAAAACTTTCTTTATTTTGGCAAGATTATGGGCATTTTCTATATGGATCTTCAATTGTTGAGCGAACAAGTCTGACTAGTTGAATTGTTTTCCTTCGTGTGTCCAAATCCACTTCATCTGATGGAATAAATTGTGAATACAAATTACATCCAGCGGGTAAGCAACCATGTAAAATCTAGCTTGTTTTCCCTTGGGAGTATTTTCATCATTAGGTGCATGGATCTTCAAGTATTGAGCCAACAAGTCTGACGAGTTGAATGGTTTTCCTTTCCTCACAATTCTTTTAAGAAAAAATGCCAACTCTTCGAGGAAGGCATCAGTACTCTGCTGAGCATATATTATGCAACATAAAACTATCAAGTACCAGTAAGCCTTCCTAAGAGACTTTTTCTTGTAGGTGTGTGGGAGGATGCTCATTGGGTAGTCTCAGTGGCCAATGGTGTGCCTTGCACCCTATAACATCACAATAAATAATTTGGGAAAGATAAGTACTACACATTCCCTAGTATCAAAGGCTAAGCATGAAGATTCATCCTTGGACTCTCATAATGCCAAACTAACCAAGGTAGTTGCATGCCAAGTGAAGGGCATATCTACCTCAAAAGAGGATGGGAAAGTGGTGAATCTAAGTGATTGTGAAAGTTAGAGTGTGGATCTTACTAAAGAAATATAGCTAAGTGAATATCAAGTTTAGAAGGTCAACCTGCAAAGGGAAAAGCTAACATGCATAGGGAGTCACCGAAATGATGACCGCTAATGTGAAAAAACATGAAAACTTATGCGACACTTCTAAAAGGCATATGACAGATTGAGCCAACACTTATAAAGCTAATATAACTTAAAACAATAATAACCAAGAAACAAAATTGTTAGGATATTTCAACACATAGGAATAGTTAAGTATAACTTGGTCTAGTGCAGAGTTAGGTAAAGTGTGTTTCTTTACTATGTACTTTTGTAACTTACAATCTGTGAGTCACGATATGTTCTAGACATGAAGTGATCTGACTGTTCATTCTCTCCTCGGTATTACTGACACTTGATCTATGGCTTAACACTCGATTGGTCCATGATCTCTATTTACAAAGCATGGAGGGTCATTTATAGGATAACTGTTCATGAGAGAAGCTTATGTAAATTTTCATTCTTTTATTAATAAATTGCTTGAAGTGGTTGTGTTGGCTTTGGTCGTGGACTGTTTCCCTCTTTGAGGGATTTAACCACGTCAAGAATACTGGTGTATTGATCTGTTATCTATTTGTGAGCATTGTCCTTTGGTAATCTATCTAAGGAACTTACCCTATAAATTCCTACATGGTATCAGATCTATTTGAGGGCCGCATTCATTGGTGATTGAAATCTTAAGCCGATATAGCTGTATCCAACTTTCGTTTCTTAGATCTACTGCTCCTTACTGCTTTCGGGCTGAGAAGACTGCTCTATTGTGTTAGGATCATCTGTTCCAATGAGGAACCCCTTTCATTTTATGCGAAAAGGTTTCTGGTAGCCCTAGCTACGTCATTTTCAGGATTTGGAGGTATACAATCTTTATTTGCAGTTCTAGTTATTCATCTCTCTGTTTATTTCGGTTTATTTTGCTCTCTATTTTTTATTACTAGATTTATACCTTTCATTTCTATGTATGCTCTTTTCCCTGTGACTCTATGCGATCTGGGCAAATAAAAAATATAAAGGAAGTATTTTTCTCATGTGTATGCTCTTTTCTGCCATGCCTTATTGTGATCTTGGAAAATCAGAAACATTGAGGAAAATATTTAGCTTTCGGCCAAGCTAACTTCAAGCCCTAAGGTTTGTTTTTTTTGTTTGTCTGTGTTGGGTATTTTGGTTTTTGTTTTGTTGGAAAAAAAGAGTTTTTTCAAGTAAGTGCAGACCCCAAAGCTTCAATGACTTTAAAAAAAAAAAAACCTGCTTCGAGTTTTCCAAAAATTACTAACCTTTTAAACTAGTTCACTTGCTTCAAAGTTACCTTATGAGAATAGAGGTCTTGAGTTTAAGACATTCTTTTTGTTGAGTTACTTTTTCAAAAAGCACATGTAACTTATGTTTTAAACATACTTTATGTAAAAGTGTTCTCACCGATTATAAAAAGTGAGTCACTTATAATTTTAAAGTCTCTTTATCTTTTATTTAAGTTACAATTTAGTGGGTAGCTCATAAAGTACCATTGTAAAAGTGACTTTCGCTTATTTATAAAAGTTAGTGACATAATTTTTTTTTTTTAAAGTGAGCTAATTAGATTAAGTTTTCAGAGCCGTTTTTTTTTATCCTCTTAATTTTTCGAGATCTTTCCATTGGAACACTTAGTTTCAACATCTACAGCTTTAGCTTCTATTAAAATGAAAATTCCATGCCAAGTTATTCTTGACAGCACCAACTACTTCCAATGGTGGTCCTACATTGTGGATTTACTTAGAAGGAAAGGTCTTTACAGAATAGCCTCAAACCAAGAAACCAAACATCAAGACCAAGATAAGGCAATCAAATGGGAAAATAGGCAAGATCAAGCACATGGGTTGATAGGTATGTCTATTTCTCCAGACCTTAGATTCAATATTGTAGAACATGATACTCCTAATGAAGTGATGAAACAACTTACTAAATTTTTTTGAATTAAAAAAGAAATTATAGCTCATCAACTCGAAAAAGAGTTGCTTATGTTGGACCACAATAATTTTTCTTCCAATGAAGCTTTTTTGTCCAAGTTCAATACCCTTGGACTTCTCTTGGAAGGTGTTAAGGTTAAGAAAGAAGATGGTAGCCTTATCTATTTCATTCTTACTCAGTTGGTACCAGCCTACTCTCTGTTTTTTTCCACCCTCCATTCTACTAGAGAACCCTTTATTTCTCAAGGACAAGACTACAAGTGCCCCTCTTTCGATGCCTTTTGTGATTATTTAATAAGAGAACAAGAAAAGCTCTTATATCTTGGTCTTCTTAATATTGGAAAATCTTCTAAGAAATCCTTAGCTGCCCAACGGCAACCAAATTCAAATAATCCTAAGAAGTAGTATCCTAAAAAGAATGGTCCTAAGCCAAACAAGGGTCCTAAGCAATTTCAATCTCAAAATGAAAAATCATTTCAACAAAATGATAAGGAAAATAAAAGAAAAGGGAAGAAGACTGATAGACAGTTCCACTTTTGTAATCGAGATGGTCACATAGAATCCAAATGCTTTCAGAAAATGGAAGCCTTGGAAGCATCAATGAAGAAGCATAAAATCAATTTGGAGCACTCCTCAACCTCAACTTCATCTTCAGGAATAACAGTTTCTGCATGTGGTTGTCAAGCATCTCTGTATCGTTATACACTAAATGTATCTTCTTCTTCTCATTCTCATGAGTGGCTCATTGATTATGGAGCTTCTTATCACATGGCCAAAAACAAAGCCATGTTTTCTTCTTTAAATGATTGTAACACCAAAAATACATATGTTGGTGATGATAGATCTCTTAGTGTTGTAGGGACTGGAATGTTCATCTAGACAATGGTCAATTTAATGATGTATTATGTGTTCCAACCTTATCCTACAACCTTCTATTTGTATATCAGATAACTCATTCAGGTGAAGGTAAAATCATTGAATTTTCACCTCACGATGTTGTAAATAAGGACCTAAGATATCCTAGAGAAATTTTAGCTACTGCCATTGTTGATGATTCTAAAAGATTGTATAACTTTAACAAATTTGGGTCATCAAATCTTCCCTTGGTATTTGTTGGTCATAATGATAAAGTGATCAAACTTTGGCATGAGCAATTTGGTCACTTAAACTATTGCTCCCTTTAGAATCTATGTAAAGAAAATATGGTGATAGGTCTTCCAATGGTATCTTGTAGAGATGGTGTTTGTTATGGATGTGTACTCAGAAAGCATGATTGGGATAGTTTTGAAAAATGTCCCTCTTGGCATGCCTCAACCCTTTTACAGCTTGTGCATAGGGATTTATGTGGTCCACCTCTAGTTGTTTCATTTGCTGGCTATAAGTATTTCTTAACATTCATTGATGATTTCTCCAAACGTACTTGGGTATACTTCTTAAAAATCAAGAGTGAAGTATTTAACATGTTCTTGGCCTTTAAGGCCTTTGTTTAAAAACAACCTAGACATCAAATTCTTAAGCTAAGATCTGATAATGGCGAAGAATATGTTAACAACAAATTCATCAACTTTTGCATTGAGAATGGAATTCAAATGCAACATATTGTTCCATATACTCCACAACAAAATGGTGTAGTTGAAAGGAAGAATCACACCTTAAAGGAAATGGCTAGTTGTATGCTTCAATTTAAAGTACTTAGTCTTAATTTTTGGGCAGGCATAATTAACTATGCAAATTACATAGTAAATCACACTCCTACTAAGGTTTTAAAGAATATCACTCCAGAAGAAGCATGAAACTCAATTAAACTAGATGTAAGTCACTTTTGTGTTTTTGGAAGTGAAGAATGGGCCCATATTGTAGATGAGAAACATAAAGTTTTAGAACCTAAGAGTGAAAAATGTATTTTTGTTGGATATTTTGAAGATGTCAAAGGATATATACTTATTCCACTTAAGTCCAAAAATGTTATCATTAGAAGAGATGTAAAGTTTGCTGAAAATATAGTGGCTTAAGAGCCTAGTTCGGCGGATGTGCCACCACTCTCTAAATCTTCTACTTCTAAAAATATTTCTTCTTTCGATGATGAAAACGAGGAGGACAATCATCCCCCATCTTCTCAAGATCCTCCTTTAGCTCCTTAGCTTCCAAAATGGGTCTATGCTACTTGGGATGCAATAGGTGCTCTTGTTGGTGATCCTACAGATCAATAACGTACATGTTCTCAATTCGATAGAGCCTCTTCTTTACTATCTCAAGCTTCAATGAATTATGATCCTGACACCTTTGTAGAAGCATTAGGCCATCTAGATTGGGATGCAGCTATGAATGAAGAATATCATTCATTATTGGCAAATGATGCATGCGATATTGTTCCTCTTCCAAAGGGACGAAAACTTGATAAATGCAAATGGGTTTATAGAACCAAGTATGGAGTAGATGGAAAAGCTTATAAACATAAAAGTCGGCTTGTTGCTAAGGGTTTTTCATAAGTTGGAGGCATTGACTATACTAAAACCTTCTCCCCTGTTGCCAAAATGAACTTTTTCTGCCTTGTTCTTTCCCTTGTTGCTTCTTTCAAATGGAAGTCCATCAGATGGATGTGAAATCTGCCTTCTTGCATGGGGACTTGCATGAAGAAATCTATATGGAACAACCTACTGGCTTTATACAAATAGACTCCAGCCTTGTATGTTGACTTAAGAAATCCCTTTATTGTCTCAAGCAAGCCCCTTAGGCTTGGTATGCCAAAACGGATAGATTTCTCTTAGAAATTGGCTTTTCTAGGTGTCATTCTGACAATATTGTCTACACCAAGAAAGTGGGCAAGTCCCTTATCATTCTTGTTCTTTATGTTGATTGTCTTATCCTTATTGGTAGTGATCCCAACCTTATAAAACATGTAAAGTATAGCCTTAAAAATAAGTTTGAAATGGCAGAGTTAGGGCACTCGCATTATTTTCATGGTCTTCAAGTCTTGTAATCCAAGGAAGTTATTTCCCTTCCCCAGTCCAAGTATGTCTGTGATCTTCTACGCCTCCTTCACATACAAGACTATGAGCCAGCCCCTCCTCCCTTTTATTCTGGAGCCAAACTTTTAGTTACTTGTACTTCCCTTGAAGTTGATGCTACCTTATACTGTAAACTTGTAGGAAACTTTTTGTATCTGACCCATACTCGTCCTAACCTTTCCTTTGTTGCTAGCCTTATTGCTCGGTTTATGCAAAACCCACATGAAAGTCATTGGAAAGCAACTAAAAGAATAATTTGTTACGTTCGTGGTATAATTTAGTTTGGGTTTCATTACAGTGCAGAAGAATCTCCTCTATTGGTTGGTTTCACTGATTCCAATTGGGCTAGTGACACTAATGATCAAAAGTCTACTGCAGGTTACGTGTTGACTGTTGGTTCAGGACCTATTACATGGGCTTGAAAGAAACAAAGTGCCATTTCTCTTTCTTCAGTAGAAGATGAGTATCGTGGTGCTGTAGAAGATAGTAAGGAAGCCTTGTGGCTTTGTCAGATCCTTCCAGAGTTTGGCTTTCAACAGTAGCATCCGAATACACTTTCGTGTGATAATCAAAGTTCCATTCAAATATGCAAAGATCCAGTCCAACATCAGAATAGAAAACACATTGAACTACAAATGCACTTCATCAAAAAGCTCATTCATGACCATGTTCGTGAAGTGCAATATTGTTTAACAGATGATGAAGTTTTAGACATCTTTACAAAGGTTCTCACAGAGGCGAATTTTACTAAACTTGGATTTATGGTTGGAGTTCAAGAGGTTGTCACTAAGGGGGGATAGGATCTAATGCCTCCTTCCTTCTCCTATTGTATCATATTTGTACATCCTTCAATCCTATACCAAGTTGTTCTTAGGGGGGGATGTTAGGATATTCTGACAGATAGGAAATAGTTAAGTATAACTTGGTTTACTGTAGAGTTAGGTAAAGTCTGTTTCTTTACTATGTACTTTTGTAAGTTACGATTTGATGTTCATGATATGTTCTATGCATGAAGTGATCCAACGATTCATTCTCTCCTCGGTATTATTGACACTTGATCCATGGCTTAACAATCGATTGGTCCATGATCTTCATTCAAAGAACATGGATCGTCATCTGTAGGGTAACCATTCATGAGAGAAGGTTATGTAAATTTTCATTCTTTTATTAATAAAGTTTGTGAAGTCAGTGTGTTGGCTCAGGCCATGGACTATTTCCCTCTTTGAGGGTTTTAACCATGTGAAGAATACTGGTCTGTTGATCTGTCATATGTTTGTGAGTAGTGTCCTTTAGTGTTCTGTGTGAGGAACTTACCCTATAAATTCCTACAGAAACAGTAAAAATAGGACTCACAAAATTGAAATGACAAAAAGCGATATAAAAAATGACAAAAGACCAGAAAATGAAAACTCACCTGAAAAAAACACTACAAACTCCACCAAATGTTCCTTGATCTCATGGAGAAGGATGGAGCTCCAAGATTGAATGTACACATTCAATCTATCTATTATATTGTTGTAGTAGCTACAACCACCCTTCAAAATTTTACCTTAGCATCTTTTGGAGCCTACCTACCAACCTTCAGAACAACTTGCCTTGCTTCATCAAGTCCTCAAGCTTGAGTGTCTTTCTTGCTCAAAGGAAGCATGTCGATCAGAGTTTGACCTCTTCCATTCATAGGCTTCTTACCAAGACTTAGTCCATCTATAGGCTGAGTAGCTTCCAAGCACAATTTTCTCATTTATGGAGGGCAACTAGCCTTCCCTCTAGGAATTGCACAATTCCCTCTCATAGCTTGTTGGGCTCTAGGATTGCGCAATCCTGCCGGCCAATCATCCCGGCAGGATTTGTGTAATTTCCCCATCAACATGTTGCTCCGCCCAAAATATTTTCACAAAT
This sequence comes from Pinus taeda, assembly GCA_000404065.3. Taxonomy (NCBI): domain Eukaryota; kingdom Viridiplantae; phylum Streptophyta; class Pinopsida; order Pinales; family Pinaceae; genus Pinus; species Pinus taeda. The sequence continues at coordinate 103,944 of APFE030214676.1, forward strand.
ATGGGCAACAATTAGATACTCTGCCCAGAAATTGCGGAATCCTCCTGGGCAGTCAACATCGCTTGCATGTGCAGCTGAGTTGACTGGTTCCCTTTGGGACCGAGAAAAACATACTTGCATGCATGGGTTGTTCCTCCCAAGGTAGCATGCAAATCAATCCCTTGTTTCAGGGATCTATGTTTAGTAGTTGGAAGTAAAATGCAAGGAACAATTCGGAAGCCTCCCTCCAAGTGTGGCTTCCACTAGATTTGTGGCATGTGCATGACAACCTCTATGTTATCAAAACTCATCAATTGGACACTACAGAGCTCATTCCTCACATCAACCTTGTAGTTGTGCTGCATTTCTATCTCTTTTTTTGTTTTCACTTGTATAATTAATGTTTTCTTAATTTATTTGAATGCTTGTTATCATTTACATGTATACTAGCTTGTCCTAGCTCTGTTTCAATTTTCGTTGCTATCTCCTTGCTATCGCATGCATGAAATAGTTTTGCATGGAAGTTCACCAAAGCGGTCAATGACCTCACCCACATGCATGTTGATCTATTTTCTCAATCCTCCATTCATGTTTTGCATGCACTTTTTATCACTTTTGCTATCACTTAGTGTCGTCATGCATTACATCGACTTACTTGCTTTCAGTTGCCCGTTGGTGAGTCGGGACATCTTGGTTGGGTCTCTACCTTCACCAAGGCTGCATTGCGCAATCTGGAGAAGGAAGGCTCACCTTCCTCTCTAGATTTGCACATTCTAGCCGAACACTGGCCTCCTGGACTGAGTTGCGTATTTTTTGAGGTTAGTGGGTGCTTGGCCCAAAAATTTGTGCAAATATGTCCCTAGGCTAGCGGTCTTTCTCAGCTAGAATCACGTAATGCACAATCCTAACAACCAACTGCCCAACTAGATTGTGCATTTCGTAGTTCCAACAGTTAGTCAATCTCCCAGTAGCGCGGACTGTGCCTTGTGCGGTCTTGGCAGTTGGTCTCCCAACCTCTTGGTTGAAATTGCACAACCTTCATGATCATTCACCCAAGTATGTTGCAAGTGAGTTCTCATGTTCATTTTCATTTTCGACTGACAGATTGCTTGCTATGAGAGTTGCATGTCGCCAGGCATCACAGGTGTTCATTTGCCTCTTAGTAGTACAGGTACAATGGTTTCCAAGAGAACAGAGATGAGGACACCATTTAGAGCACGCTTGGGGATGTAGTTGATCAAGTGTCCATGGGCTTACCTACTCAAGAAGACATCAAGTTGTTTGTGAAAAAGGACATGAAGTAGAAGAATCATAGTGACAAACATCATGAACAATAACTAAAGGCAGCATATTGAATGTAGCAACAAATGAATCAAACGCAACGAATGCAAGAGGAAGGTTGTTGACAACATAGAGGCTGAGAAAAGATGCAAGATCGAGCAGATCCATTGATAATGAAAGCAACCATGGAGACTTAGGCTATGAAGTGATGGTATGACATGAAGATCGCGTGGAGGAAGAAGATGGAACAAAGAAGGAGTTGCATGTGCTGAAGCAGCAAGACAGGAAGAACATGAAGTTGCATATACAATCTAATGAGTTGTTGCAAGAGCAGGAACAACACTGGGCACAACATGCACTTGTGAATGAAACTACGCTAGTACGAGTTAAGGATCTATCCCAGTAGCTGACACAGAGAAAACATGGTGAGAAATGTTGTTGATTGCATGCCAAGGATCTAGCAACATGCATGTCATTGAGCACACGCATGCAATCCAACCCATTCAATACACTCACCAAGGTGAATATAAGAGGTAAGTCCATCTGGGGCTGAACATGTACCTCAGCAAGTTGATGTGCATGACCATCATCACACACTTGAAGATTAGCACAAACACTATGCATCAGTTTGTTGTTGGTTCAACCATACCCAAGAATACCATGTGCATGTTAGAAGACGACTTGGATGAAGGGGCTAAACCAATGCACTAGTTGCAACGAAGGCAAGAGTTCACTTTAGCAAGGTGTCACCAAGATGTCCATGCACATCATCACGGATGACCAAGCTTGGCATCAGCTCACCACCTTCACCATCACAAGCATGTCAAAGATTTTATCTCATCATAGCAAACTGAGTGTTAATGATGCCTTGCAAGGCTTGCTGAAGCGATGTTGTCTCACATGAGTACATGTACATTGTAATGTTGAGTCATTTCAAGTGTAATTCAAGTGTTAATAGCTAGATGTAACAATCATAGAGTAGGTGAAGATTCATGATGGTAGTTGAACTATCACAAAGGGGAATGTCAAGGTTCACCCTACCCTTTGCTATAAATAGTTCCTCATAACTCATTGTATAGGTTTTTGGTCAGCCATGCTTCTACTAAGACTATATTGAAGAAGGCTTGGATAGTATTGCATCACGTCTTGGCTTCTCCACTGTACTGAGTTAGTACATCTTTTTGGAGGAGCAAGCAGATCTGGCTATAACATTCCACTGATGGGGCTAGGAGGTTTACATCGTGTATTGTATGATTGTGACTTACACTTGTTTATATAATAAAATCCAACACATTTTCATGCATATGTTGTTATTGTAGTTGGACTCCTCCAGGTTCCTTAATGATATATGTTGTTTAACTTACGTACTTGTATATGAACTGATTTGCATGCAATTATATGAATCTTGTTGTAAATGTGTTGCATATCTTGTTAATAATGTCACCGTCTATGTCAGCGGCTCTACTAGACATCAGGCAGACCTTTCTCTGAACCTTGTTATATCAATAGTCACTTGTCTCGAACTTATCCGTGAGTGTTGTTCATGTTATCTTACCTTGTATGTTGTGACTACCTCATCCATGTTGAATACTCTACCAAAAGTTGTGCATGTCCTTTGTGTTGTGTGTTCCTAGCTGAGTTGGAATTGATTCCTTTCAATTTGGAACTCACCTTCACCTTCCTCTCCCTTTGAAGTGTTGGAACCTCTCATACTCATTCCTTGACTCACTACTTAAGGTTGGGTTGTTTCCTTGAATTGTATAGTTTCTGAGGTCTAGGATGGCCTACCTATCTAGATTGCATAATGTATATCCTCAAGGATGGATTTCCATCCAAGATTATGTAGTTTTTAGGGGGAAGACTGAAAATGATGAAAATTCAAGTTTAGAGATAGTTTTTTTCTGAAAGGTATCAAATTGGGGTCAACACAACACATCACAAACATTACATGAAAGATAAGTCTCGATCATAACATGAATAGTTTGATGATAGTAAAATATACGCTCATGTAGACTGAAGGGGGCTCCAAAATCAAAGCATGGGAAAACTTTTGGAGGGTTGTTGTAGCAACTACAATAGGTATGTATGGTGGTTATCATTGTTATAGTTCTGACAACATGTAGAAGTTGATGATATTACTATTGGAATGTGGTTTTCATGAATGCATGTCCTTTGAATATGCATTTTTTTTGTGTTTCTAATGTCTATGTGGATGTATGCCTCCATTGTCATTGTTATAGATTTCATGCATGGGGTCATGGTATGCAGTTTGTATTGTCATGCATGGTAATTGGATAAATACGGACATGATGTTGGTATATTTTTATGATCATGATTATACATGTGTCATGATAATATGGTTGACCTTGTAGATGAGATATCCTCCCATAAACAATACAAAGCTATGTAGATTATGATTAAATTTTGGTTTAGCTGACATGGTATGCTTTCGAGGAGAAGAATAAGATCAAATATGACTAGCAACATGGTGGATTATTGTTCACAAGATTCTCCCCATACATCAGACTAGAAACACGGTGATGGGTACTATCATCACATAGCACACTTTGAGAAGTTTGATGGAATAAATGTGAATTTGCAAAGTGGATAATGAAAATATCATTTAGGCATCGGATAGACAAGCAAAGTTTAATGTTGTTATCCTTTAGAATTTTTCAGATTTGTAGTGATAAGGACCACTTAGGACTGTTCATAGATAGGAGGACAAGCCTAATAGGGCATATGATAGTAGGTATCATGGTGGGCAAATATCGTATAGGGATGAAGCGATTAGAGATGGTACATAACTATTAGATATCATGGACAAGAGATATGATGGACACAAGTACTATTCTAGTTCAAGTTCCAATAGGTACCATGGTCAGCATCACTATCAGCCTTACATGAGGAGTGACAGGGGGTATTTTCCAGATGCATTTGAGAAAGCCACACCCCCTACATTTGAAGGATATTTGAAGAAGTTCGAAGATGGAGAGGCATGGTTACTTGGGATGGAGAAGTTCTTTAGGCTGCATTATTACATAGAGAATATGAAGGCCATAATAGTTGTCTTCATCCTCAAAGCGAAAGAAGACATCTAGTGGAAAGATGTGAAGCTATTTAGGGAAAACGAGTTGAGCTGGCATGAATTTGAGATACTTTTCAAGAAGAGTACTTGTCAGAAATGTACTATGATAGTAAATCCAAGGAAATATATGAGCTAAATATGGGATTAATCACAAATGAGCAATATATGATCAAGTTCCTGTAATTGTTGAGGTATGTACCATATATTAAGGATTATAAAACCAAAGTTTAGAGATTTGACAGTGGATGTAAATTAGCATTTAAAGATCCTATTGATTATGATGAGCCTCGATCACTTGAATAATTCATTGGGAAGTTGAAACGTTGTTATGAGCAATCAAGGTGTAAGGTAGAATCTCATCATGGCTTGAAAGAGAAAGACAAGGGTAAATGTAAATGGTATCCAAAAAGAATAAGACCCCCAAATGCAGTTGAGAAATATAATGTTTAACCTTACAAGAACTATAATGGACCCAATCATAGAGAACAAAAAAATAAAGGTGATGGTAGGAGATAGTTGAAGTGTTGGACATGTGGTAAGGATAAGATTCAGAAATATTGATTGCATAGTTAGTGTTATGACAAGGCTATTGAGTGCTTCAATGACAATGGAGGAAAGGGAATCTTGTAGGCCATGAAGAGGGCTACATCGGTTAGAATGGTCACATCTATGTAGGGAAAATGTAGTCATAGGAAATGGTGTGTGTTATTTGCAGTTCATATTTCTAGTGATAAAGGAAAGGATGTTGAGGATGAAAACTTATTGAAAAGGTACCTTGTTGTACAGCAATTTCAGGATGTATTTCCCGCAAATATTTCAGATTCCCTGCCTCACTATTCAGGAAGCAACCTACTCTATTGAGTTGGTACCAGGGGCAACATAAACATCTAATTCACCTTATAGGATGAGAGCCCTAAAGCTAGTATAATTGAATTTGCAACTGAAGGAAATGATTCACAAGGGATACATTAGGCCAAGTGTATTCCCTTGGGGTGGACCAGTATAATTTTTGAAGAAGAAGGATGGTACTCTCAGGTTATTTATTGATTACAAGTAGCTGAAAAAGGTGATGATTAAGAACAAGTATCTATTGTCAAGGATTTTTTACTTCTTTGATTAGTTGAAGAAAGCAACAGTGTTCTCAAAGATTAATCTGAGATTAGAATACCATGAGGTACTCATCAAATAAGAGGACATCTACGACATTTCCTTTTCGACTAGGTATGCGAATTATGAGTTTGTTGTAGTCCCTTTTGGTTTTACTAACGCTACAAGTACTTTTATGTGCTTGATTAATAGTGTGTTGCATCCTTATCTCAAGAAGCTTCTTATTGTATTCGTTTATGATATACTGATATATTCTAAAAATGAGGAAGAACCTATCGAGCACTTACTAGCATTGTTAACATGTCTCAAGGAACATTAGTTGTATGCTAAACTTCATAAATGCAGTTTCTTCAAACAAGGGTACATTACATGGGGCATGCAGTTTCTAAGGAATCCACAATAGTGGATTTAGAAAAGTGAAGGGCTATCATGGAATGGGAAACTCCTATAAATCTAGATGAGGTAAGGTCATTTATGGGGTTAGAATTATTGGGAAATTCTCATGAATTTCATAACCTATCACATCATTACAGCAAAAGGGGAAGAAATTTGAATGTAAAGATGAATGTGTAACAAGTTTTGAGTAGTTGAAAAAATTATTGAAAAATGTTCAAGTTCTAAAAATTGTAGATCTAGAAAAAGAGTTCATGGTGTGTACATATTCATGTAAAATTGAACTTGGTGGAGTGTTGATGTAGGACGGATAGGTGGTATGTTGTGTATCAAGGAAACTGAGTGAGCATGACTAAAACTATGTGACACATGATTTTGAGTTGGTAGCGATCAATCGTTCATTGAAGATGTGGATACATTATCTTCATGGTAGGGAGCTAATATCTATGAGTGATCACAGTGGATTTTGATACCTACTCGACCAGTCAAATCTAAGTGTGAGGCAAGCTTGATGGTTGGCCATGAAGAGTGAGTTTGACTTCCAGATAAACTACATTTGACGGAAGGAAAATAGGGTTGCATATGCTCTTAGCAGAATAGTTTGGGTGAATCATATAAGATCTACAATTTCTTATGGGATAGATTTACATGATCTTATCTTATAGAGAGGAAAGAAAGATGACAGGTATAAGGATCTTATGTGCAAGCCATAGCACTAGGATAGAAGTGATCAAGATGTGAAATACCGTCTTACATAAAATAGTTTGATTAGGTTGAGGAAAATAATCTGCGTCAGAAAATATTAACCTAACGAATCTTACCTTGAGGAAATTTCATCTTAGACCATATTCAAGACATCTGGGATATCAAAATTCAATGAAAATGGAGAAGAAGTTCTACTATTGGCTAAATATGAGGAAGGAATTTGCAGAGGTTGTGGCTAGATGTTTGGATTGTCATTAATTAAAAGAAAAGTGTAAGCATCTATGTGGTTTACTACATTTGGTTCCAATTCCAAAGTGTAAATGGGAGGTCATCCCTATATATTTCATCATAGGTTTCCCAAGGACACCTAGACAACATGATTCCATCATGATTGTGGTGTGCAGGTTGACAAAGGCAACATACTTCATTCCGATGAAGTCTACATATTCAGCTATTGATGCAGCACAGGTATTAATCAAAGATATAGTGACATTGCATGGTGTTCCAAAGAATATTGTATTAGATAGAGATGCCAAGTTCACTTCCTGGTTCTAGAAAGAGTGATTTGTAGGATTGGGTACAGAGTTAGCCTTCAGCACAACTTATCATCTGCAGACAAATGGATTGAAAGAGATGCTCAGAAGGATACTATAGGATATGTTGAAAATGTATGTTATGCATCAGAAACGAAAGTGGGAAGAGTACCTTTGACTGATTGAGTTTGCTTACAATAATGGGTATCAAGAGTCATTGAGGATGAGATTATTTGAGGTACTATGTCGGCAGAGTTGTAATACTCCTATTAGTTGGAGTGATCTACTGACTAGAGTATTGATAAGGTTAGACATGTTGGTAGACATGAAAAAAGAAATGCAGATTATCAAGAAGAATCTAAAGGCAACACAAGGGAAACATGAGAGTTATGAAAAAAACACAAACAATTTAAGGAATTTTAGCTTGGAGAACATGTGTACTTACGCAACAATCTCAAGAAGAGCTCCTTTAGGATTGGGTCATGAGTGAAGCTAGCACATCAATATTACAAGCCTTTTGATATTCTTGAGACGATTGGACCATTGACCTGAAGACTTGCATTTCCTACGAGAGTAAAAGTCGATGATGTTTTCCACTTTTCATTGCTTAAAAGATATGAAAAGGATGTTGATCATGTCATTGATTGGTTTATATTGTAGGTGCAACTGGAAGGAGAATTCCAGTTGGAACCTTAGTGCATTTTTAAGAGAAAGATTCTCATGCTCTAGAACCAAGCAATCAAGCAGGTTAAGGTGTAATTGAATCACTCCAAAAATGATGAAGTTGTTATCACTTAGATTCACCTTACGCTTAAGGGAGGCAATTCCAGGGTAACCACAAACCAAGCTTACCTTGGTAGCTATCCCTACGAGGCCAAGAGAGGGCTCTCTCTGTAAGGATATCAGTCAAGATGAATAGATCAAGTAAATGATTCTAGGCTAGGTATAGTATCTCAAAAGGTTTTGATTGAATCGGTTGGTTTTTTGCTGGATCAGATGGAGCTGGGCAGTTTAGGTCTAGGAAATTAAGTCAGAAATGCAGGGTGTTCTATGGGGCAAAGTAGGCATAGGCTTTAGCACTCTAGGATTAAAGGTGGAGGTGTTTAATGCTGATGAGGAGCTGAGGAGGTCACCTGACAATCATGGATCCTTCTCAAATAGTAGAAAACATGAACTATTCAATGATTTCCCAAGGCAGAGCACTGTTACAATGGATTCTACCTATAAAACTTCATAACATTGAATAAGAAGCAATGAAATTGATGATGGCATACATAAAACATGTAAACAAATGATTACAGAAGAATAAAACTATGCTAAAACTCCATACCATAGGGATCCCATAAAAATAGCTCCAAATTTGATTAATCTCTTTGCCAAACTACTTATAATGATGTACAATCAAGCTCTGAGCATCCAAGTGAGTCCAACCTCAACAAACGACTAAGAAAACACATGATATAGGCATCAAATCAAATCATCCTATTCTTAGCAGTCAAATCCATGAGAAGAGGAGCTGTTTCCACAAACTCTAAACAAGGAACTAGGTTCTAGGCCACCTAACAACTTGCTTCTAAAAGAGGGGAAATTGATTCATTGCCCTCAAAACAACCTTTAATATAATGGATCTACCCTCTATCACTAATTACCTACAATAATTACATGCCAAATCATCATTTACATTGCTAAAATTTCCATCATGAGAGAAAATCCACAATCATAGTGAAAAACTAGAAAAATAGGCATAGTGAGCAAACTTTGCCCTATACACAATGCCACTGGCTCAACGTGTAGTGCCACTTTCAGGTCACTTTTGAAGACCTTATCGGCATCCAAATTGAGCCCATGATAGCTCATTGGAAAGGTATTCAAGTCTGTTTTCTAGAGCACTTGGAATGTCTATATTTGGAGCTCATCTTCCCTCTAGAAATTTGACTCTCCCAAGGCTGCCTCTGTGTGTCCAAAAACTGGTAGAAAGGTTCATTTTGGAGTGTTTTTGGACCTTCTGGTGGACTATTTTTGCTCCAAAAATTTTGAAACTTTTAAGGGTGCATGTTCTCACTACCCTAAATCCACAAATGCAAGACATTTTTCTTGGGTGCCTCTAGGAAAAGCGCAGCGCCGGTGATGTTGCGCTTCTAGGCAGTTTTTCTATGTATTGAATTTCAAAAATTCAGAAATGACAATTTTCTCAAAAAGTGCCCGAAATTGGTAGGAAACACAATCATCATGTGCTTTGATTTTCCAAAGAGGCTTCATCCAACATGTTTTCTCTATCCTCCTCCTTTTTTCCGTCTAAATCCCTCCTTAACCTAGCCTTCATCTTTTTTATTCTTAAATTGAAAATCTTATTGCAGGTCATGTAGTGATATGCCATGTGTCTAGGCATCCTGTTGTCCCTGTTCACCTTTTTTAACAGCTCTGCAAGGTGTAGATTTACTCTTTCAAGCCGACTCTTCTCTTGTGATCTTGCCTCCCTTATGAGGTTTTATATATTTCCTGGTTCTCTCTGCTGAACTGTCACTAGCTATATTTTCCTCATCATATTCATAATCTCCTATATCCATGTTTACAAGCTCCTTATTTGCACACTTTTAGACAAAGATGATGGGAATGAATGGGATGCTTTAGGGTTTGTAGTGATGGGTTTTGAGTTGATTTAGATACTTATGGGTAAGTCAGGAATCATGAGTGTGAGGGAGAGGGTTTTGAGAATGAGGGATATAGGAGGGAATATAGATGAGGGGAGAGGGAGTTTTGTGTAAAAGGTTTTAGTTCCTAGTGATAGGTAATGGGAAAAAAAGCTAGTTAGGGTTTGTAGTGGAAACTACGGTTTGATATTAAGTGTTAAGGAAATGTCTAAAACATTCAATGTGAAAACTAAATATCAAGTGGAGTATGGCAACTTACTTGTAGAAGAGGAATTTGCAAAAAAATTGGTGAAATTCTAGAGTTTGAAGTGATTTGGTAGCTCACTACACTACACATAGTGCCTTCACCCAGAAGCACAACACCTACTCCTACACGCAGGGCTTGTGTATTTCTAAACTAGAGAAAATTTCCCTATGTGCAGTGCACTGCTCTACATGCAGAGCCTCCTTCCCTACACGTAATTCTTTTTGAAGTCCACTTTTGGAGGCATTACCTATGTCCAAATTGGACATGGGATAGCTCGTTGCAAATATTGTTGAGTCTAATTTCAAGAACATCTTGAATTTTTCAATTTGGAGTTCGTTTACCTTGTCAAATGCTCAATATCCCAAGACTGGTCAAAATGTGCAGAATGAGGCTACCAAAATGCAGAGTGATTTTGCAGTCAATTTTAGGAGGTCTTCCTTAACTCCAAATTGAGCTAATGATAGCTCATTGGAATTATCTCTATGTCTAGTTATTAGTTGACTCATCAAGAAAGTCATTCGGACATTTCATCTAGGAGAAAAAATCATTTTACTAAGGTGACTCCAGACGGGAAGCAACTCTCCTGTGGCAAATGATTGTTTGGACATTTCTCCCAAACCATGAGACGTGTGTAAAAATTGAAGTTGGATTTTATTCTTTGCTCTACAGTGGAAAAAAACCCTCTCACTTTTATCAAATCAATCTTTTCGTGCTCAGAAACATCATTTGAATAAAGCCTATCCCGATGTGTGGAACAGGGGATTTGTAGAAATTAAGGGAATGAGGGGCTTCTAAATTATTTAGAAAAAATTAGGAAGTAGGGAGGGATGTTAGCAAGCAGGGGAAAGTGGAATTTCAAGGATTGAGTGAGGGGAAGGGGTCCAAAAGGGAAAAACATGGGCCTAACCTAGAAAAGTGTCAAATTGTAGCAATAGGCTAGGGTTTGTGGGAAAATGATGAATTTGAGGGATATCCATGATGGGAAGTGTTAAAGAAGGTATATTAAGGATAGGGGAATGTGTATTAGCATCAGGGTACACGTTTTGTTGATGATTTGACCATCCAAAAAAAATTACCTTCAAAACCCTAGGAGAGGGAAATGAGCCTTACCTAAGCACCACTGAAGCACAAACAAGGTGTAAAATGACCCTTTGGGACTTGAAATAATGATGAAAACTCTTTGAATGATGGTACACTTAGCCAAATGATGACATGGACCAATACTTGGAAAAATTTGGAAGGAGTGAAAACAAATCCTAGACCTAATACCTAGTGACCAAATTTTACTTGAAAATTCACTAAAATGACAAAATTTGACTTTGACAACCCAATACCACTTTGTAAGATCATGCTTGATCGCCAGTGGAAGGCTACAAAGACTGACACTAACATTGGCTCCATTAGGGATGGTAGCTCCTTGGAGATGCCAAGAACACTGTAGACCAAGTAGCCTTATCCATTGGGCATGGAGTCAAAAACAAAACTCAATCTAAAATACATGAGTGAATATTGATGACTCAAAGGCACAAATTGGCCTTTACTCAACTGAAAACTATCTCAATACCAAAATACCACTGACTAACTAGAAAATATGCTCAAAATGGAACTTATTCAATAAAACCTACTCTAACTATTCCATTCATCACCTCATCAAGCGAAATGAAACAACCAATGCAACCAAGTAAGCATTCTAGATACTATTTGAACTATCTGCAAGTGCTTACTTATGAGCAACAAGAGAGAACTATTGAAATGCATCTCCCATGAAAACTTGTAAACTGATCCAAATTTTCCTAGATTGAATAATATGGATTCTCTATCAGACTCCAAAAATACTGCATAAGGATCTTGAAAGTGATGTGCACTGGGACTTAGCTCATCCAATGGATTACTTTGCTTCTCCTCATACCGTGAATGCAAACATCTATTTGAGCTTTTTGAAGAGACTCCTACCAAAAACGACAAAGAAACTGACTGTCGCATCAAGTTTGTATAAATACATCTTTCAAGATCGAAGTTAGAAGGACTTTGACTGCAAATATCATCCAACACATCAGCTATTGGATCGGAAAAACTTGAAAATACTGTTGCAACCCATTTTCCACTTGTTCAAATGAGATTGCATGATTTTCCATAGGCTGCTCATCCTTTATTAGAGATATACTATGCAAATTTTCCTTCAAAAACTAAAATGATTCAAAAGATAATTGTACGAAATCATCTTGCATCATTTGATCATATGTTCCAGTTTCCAAGTCTTCATTTGCAACTGGACATTCAATGGCATTTTGGGGTTGCAAATCTAGATATGAGAAGTCTTGAAAAAGGATTTCATTGCCCTTTAGATGGTCCAGATAAAAAATTATCTACGGTTGATTTCTAATTGCACGAAAGTTGTCTCTGATGAACTGAAACAAAGTAAAACAAAAAGGAAAATATCCTTCACTTACTCCAAAATTTTGTACACTTTCCTCCTCACTTGGATAAATGATATGCATCGGCTGATCACTGTATTCAAGCTGTTGAAAATGAACTTCCTCCGTCCACAAACCAACTGGTGATCTGTCTGTAAGATTAGCATCTATTTGGAGAACATAATCATCATCATACTGATCAAACTTAGGTAAATCATCAATATTAAACACATCATCAATCATACATGTGATTTCAATAGATCTCTCTTCTCCAAGATGATCTATAAAGCAATCATTATTAGATCTGTGACAACTGGGATAATAAAGAAAATGTTTTGGATCAACCACTTGTTCCTCTTCAATCAACGAGCCATGGTCTTGAACATCATACTCATTCCTTGTGGTGATATTTTTCACCTTCTCTTCGAGTGGACATACCAAAATGTCGAGCTTTACCTCTAAAAATGTCAATTCCCTTGGATCTATGTTCTTCATCTCTTCTTCCTTCAAATTTTCCCTTCTGATCAACAAATTAGCCTCTACATCTGCTGCACTATTTTGCATCTCTTAAAGTGTTGCAAGGTTCCTTTCTCTCAGCTGAAACTCCATTTCTGGATCAAAGGCATTCAGGTTGTGCAAGAGAGTGGATCCAGGAGGAGGTCTTATATTAATAGGCATCGAACAATAAAATTGGTTAAATCTAGTAGAAAATCGTTGTATTGTCTCCCCTAGTTGTCTTTTCAGCTAGTTATACTCTTCTAGAATCAAGAAAGGGTTTTTTCTGGTCATCCACTTATTGAGGAAAACTTCGACGAACTACTGGAAATCTGAGATGCTCACATCAGGCATGGTTTTGAACCAACTCTTGACTATGCCTTCCAAAGAAAGAGCAAAAAGCCTAATACTAACATCCTGTTCATCAACTTCAAAAAGGTCAAGAAAAGACTCAAAATTTAGTACATGTCTCTTAGCGGTGATGTTGTAACATTCACCATCAAATATTGCTAGATATAGGTAATGATTTTTAGGGAAAGCATGGGATATAGGAGCTAAAATCAAAGGCTTGTATCTATTTGGAATTTTACAAGGTATAGGAGTATATACAAAAGCTCTAGCATCAGTCTTGGACTCTTTACGCTCATTAGTTTGAAGATGGTCATCATAAGATTTAGAAGCAGGGTCTTGATTAAGATCAAAGGGATGCAAATATTTTGTATTCACAATCTTCAAAGGGAAAGAATCAAATGCACGTCTACGATCTTTTCACAAATGTAGTATACTTCCCAAAGCCTTCTTGACATTATGGGGAAAAGAGAAGAAATAATTTATAACAAATAACATAATGTCTTGGATGAAATTCCAACTTGAATACCTGATCTTTCCATATTGTCCATTCATGTTTTTGCTGGTTGGGTTCATCCTCCAATGGAGTCCTTGGATCTGATCTCAAAACTGATTTGGAGTCGCTAGGTGAATTATTTCAGCGTTCTAGTGTTTGATTATTGTCCACCATCAACAATCAGATCTGAACTTGATACATTTTGCTGAGGAACATAGAACAACAATACCCATTATGCTTGCCACTATGTTATCACCTAGATTGACCTCAGGCTGAAGGGAGGCAATTCTAAGGTAACTACAAACCAAGATTAGCCTGGTAGCTAGCCCTACCAGGCCGAGAGAGGTCTCTCTCCATAAGAATCTCAGTCAAGATGACTGGATCAAGTAAAGGATTTTAGGCTAGGTATAGTAGCTCGAATGGTTTTGATTGAATTTATTGGTGTTTTGCTAGATCAGATGGAGTTTGGCAATTTAGGGCTAGGAAATTAGGTCAGAAATGTAGGGTGTTCTATGGGGCAAGGTAGCCATAGGGTTTTCCACTCTAGGCTTATAGTTGTGAGGTGTTTCAGATTGATGAGGAGCTGAGAAGGGCATGTGACAATAATGGATCCTTCTCAAACAGTAGAAAAGTTGAAATATTGAATGATTTTCCAAGGTAGAGCACTGTTGTAATGGATTCTACGTATCAAATTTGATAACATTCAATAAGAAGCAATGAAATGGACGATGGTATACATAAAACATGTAAACCAATGATTACAAAAGAAAAAAAAAATATGCTAAAACTCCATACCACAGGGATCCCATAAAAATAGTTGCAAATCTGATTAATCTCCTTGCCAAACTACTTACAATGATGTACAATCAAACTCTGAGCATCCAAGTAAGTCCAACCTCAACAAATGACTAAGAAACACATGATATAGGCATCAAAACAACTCATCCTAGCCTCAGGGGTTGAATACATGAGAATAGGAGTTGTTTCGACAAACTCTAAACAAGGAACTAGATTCCAGGCCATCTAACAACTTGCCTCTAAAAGAGGGGAAACTGATTCATTGCCCTGAAGACAAAATTTAATCTAATGAATTTACCCTCTATCACTATTTACGTACCATAATTTCATGCCAAATCATTATTTACATTGGTAAAATATCCATCATGAGAGAAAATCCACAATCATAGTGAAAAAATAGAAAAATAGGCATCCTGAGCAAACTTTTCCCTATGCGCAGCACCACTGGCTGAACGCGTAGCGCCACTTTCAAGTCATGTTTGGAGACCGTCCCGACATACAAATTCAGCCCAGGGTAGGTTGTTGGAAAGGTATTCACGTTTATTTTTTGAAGCACCTAGAATTTCTGCATTTGGAGCTCAACTACCCCCTCAAAACTTGATTCTCCAAAGTTGTTTCTGTGTGTCCAAAAATTGGCAGAAAGGTCAATTTTGGAGTGTTTTTTGGACCTTATGGTGGACTAGTTTTTCTCCAAAAATTGTGAAAATTACTAGGGTGCATGTCCTAACTGCCTTGAATCCAAAAATGCAAGCCATTTTTCCATTGTGTGCCCCTAGGAAAAGCGCAGTGCCAGTGGTGTTGCGCTTCTGGGCAATTCTTCTGTGTATTGAATTTCAAAAATTCACAAATGAGAATTTTCTCAAAAAGTGCCCAAAATTTGTATGAAGCACCACCATCATGTTCTTTGATTTTCCAAAGAGGCTTCAGCTAACATCTTAAGTTTATCCTCCTTTTTGCCTTCTAAATCGTTCCTTAACCTAGCCTTCATCTTATTTATTCTCATATTGCAAATCTAATTGTGGGTCATGTAGTGATATGCCATGTGTCTAAGAATCTTGTTGTCCCTATTGACCTTCCTCAACAGCTCTTCAAGGTGTATATTTACTCTTTCAAGCTGGCCCTTCTCTTGTGATCTTGCCTCCCTTATGAGGTTTTCTATGCTACCTAGTTCTCTCTGCTGAACTGTCAGTAGCTATATTTTCCTCATCATATTCATAATCTCCCATATCCATGTTTACAAGCTCCTTAGTTGTGCACATTTAGACAAAGATGATGGGAATGAATGGGATGCTTTAGGGTTTGTAGTGATGGGTTTTGAGTGGATTTAGATACTTATGGGTAAATTATGAATCATGCGGGTGATGGAGAGGGTTTTGAGAATGAGGGATATATGAGGGAATATAGATGAGGGGAGAGGGAGTGATGTGTAAAGGGTTTTAGTTTCTAGTGATAAGTAATGGGAAAACAAGCTAGTTAGGGTTTGTAGTGGAAACTAGGGTTTGATATTAAGTGTTGAGGAAATGTCTAAAATATTCAATGTGCAAACTAAACATCAAGTGGAGTAGGGAAACTTACTTGTAGCAGAGGAATTTTCAAAAAAATTGTTGAAATTTTGGAGTATAAAGTGATTTTGTAGCTCGCTGCCCTATGCGAAGTGCCTTCAAAGAGAAGTGCAACACCTGCTCCTATGTGCAGTGCCTATGTATTTTTGAACTGGAGAAAATTTCCCTATGTACAACAACTCCTTCCCTACGCACGATGCTTTTTGAAGGCCACCTTTGGAGGCCTTTCCAGTGTCCAAATTAGCCATGGGATAGCTCGTTGGAAATATTGTCGAGTCTAATTTCCAGAATACGAAGGAGAATTTCTCTATTCTCTCATACTCTTGAAAACATAAAGCATTACTCTAGCACTCTAACATTGAAGAAAGGAAAGCAAGGGATGGACAAGGAAGGAAAATGAAATAAAATATCAAGAAAGGAAGAGTTGGATCAAGTGACTATAACATGATTACTTGTAGGTATCAAGGTACATGTATGACTTCCTTGGTAGTTGTGTAATGCATGCTATATCCATTTTTGTATTTGGTTCTCTTGTTGTCATTGGCATGTGTCTTTCCAAGCATGGTAGCAGTTTTCAGCCTTCTCTCGCCATTTCTTGATAGTCATGATATGATTGGGTTCTTTCATTTGGTTGAGGTGGATTGTTAGATGATTCCAAAATTGAGTTAAGTTGTCTGAGGCAGATTTTGAAAGAAATCCCTAGATAGGTAAATGTGGGATATGCGATAAAGCCTAAGGGTGGAGATGGGAAAATTCCTCATAGTTTAGCTGGAGAGATCCGAAGGCATCCATGCCTATATAGGGCCTAGTGATCCCTAGACCAGTAATGGTGGGATTGTAGTAAAGCATTATAGTGTATGTTTCTTGTTTGCTACTAGCAATCCATGAGTAGTATATGGCAGGAAAAAATGGTAAAGCCCACTTGTATATGTGCTTTATTTGAGCCTATAAATCCTTGACCAGTTCTGTTGGGATATGCAGTAAAGCCTAAGAAGAATGGTTAGTTTTGTTGTGAGTCCCACATTCATTCTTGGAATATGGCACGGGGATGATTCGATGAAAAAAAGATTTGGTTCAGCCCAATCTATGGTCGAGTGGTATGTGGTAGTCTGTGACTTGGTTGGATTTTTTGAATGTTAATAAGACCGTTTTTCCTCTTGTGTACTATGTGTAAATGTACTTGTTATTATGTTGCTATGATGTCTATCCTATTATTGTTGTTTATCTACTTATATGCTAGTTACAACCATGGTTCATGAAAAATTTGAGTTATGGCCCTGATCACGTTTTTATTAGTAGATGAAATGTTAATGAATGAATGACCTAATAAATGATAAAACGACTACTGTGAGAGGTAATCCAACGTTATTGATGATTATCAAATAAGTATGAGACCCTTATGATTAGATATGTAATTATGACCTATAGACAACATGTTAATGATGTGTTTGATCAAATTTATGTCATGGATATGCATAGTTAGTTCAAGTTCTTGTGTAATTTTTATTTGAAAGCCTTTGTCCCTATGTCAGGCATCAAAGTTGAGAGTTGTATGAATTTGTATGTAGTTGTCTAGAGGCTAGCCTCAAAAAGTGGCTTAAATCTCCTAGTCATTGGAACAAAAATGGGTGAAAACGTTAACAGTTGCATGGAGGCCTTGCTATGGGAGTGAGTGAAGACTTACAATTGCATGGAGGGCTCTTCATGGGAGTGAATGGGTGTTTCTTTTAGTTAAAATGTAAGTTAACTTAGGGGTTGGGCACCTAGAGCGATTAGTTAGCCCTTGGGGTCCTATAGCTCCTAAGGAATGTTAGTTTGGTTTTGCTCTATCAGTTCCACTTCCTTAATTATAATTGTGGATTTGAATGACATCATAGTAACTCTTTGTCATATGTTTACCCCAATGGACTAGTTAGCTCGGGTAAGTGTGGGAGGAGGGTGTTACACCCTCCCGATTTCATGCCTCAAATTAAAGTGTTGTTTTTAATTAGAACACTAAAAAGGGGAAAATAAAAGGAAATAAAACATCTTGTTACCCATTGTGAATTCATTCGGCCATCTCTCTAAGAAATCCTATAGGTCACTAAACCCACTGAGACCAACAATCTCTAGCCAAATCATCAAAGATTTGAGAGTTGAATCTCATGGAAGATGCGAGGGAAAAAAAAAAACCAACAAGAAAATTATAATATTCACATAATAAGTAGGAGGAATACTTCTTACCCTTGCATGTAGAAGTTGAAACCAATGCACTCCACTCAATCCAAATCCTATAAAAATAATTGGCATTATGAATACCTAATTAGTAAAATAAATGCAGATTTAGGGAAAATAAGAGGAAATTCCATTCATTAGCTTTGAAGCTCCATGAATAAACTGGAAAATGTTAAAGATGAATTATCATACCTCCATAATAGGGTACTGGAAGGGTTATCCCACCAAGAAATCCATTTTTATGAAAATATGATATATTTCCATAAGTTAGAAGTAATTATGAAGCAGAAGGGGGTAACCCTGAAAATATTCCAATAAACAACAACAACAATATTAGTTATTACCTACACATATCAATGAATTATCTAGAGAAAACCATATCATAAAATATATTTGTCAAAGGCATCATGGAATGAGTAATTGTAGGAAGACTAACTTGGCCACTACAAGTCTGAAACCCTAGAAAACTGGAGGGTGACGTTATGTAGAGAGATAAAAGAAAAAGAGAAAATGAATGAATGTGGAAGAGTGATAGGGGAACTTAGAGTTGAGAAGATGTGATCTTAACCCTCGAATCATGCTAACACTAATAACCACCATTATCCACGATCAAGTACATTTATCATGGGACCATAAAATCGGTAGGGCCACGAGATTGTGGTCACTATGCCAAGTGGACCATGCATAAAAACCTAGGAAAATGTGCCAAATTAAAAGATAAATACCAACCAAAGTCCAAGAAAAAAAATTGAAGGACCATGATAATATACAAGGATACAAGTGAAGTTAAACTATTGTATTCGACCTTAGAATTAAGGTTATGTATGCCTACGGACATTAGTGGGGAAATAATTTTAATATTAAATTATTAGAAATAGTGTGGTTCTTGTAAAGCCTAAAGGGGGTATTTGTAATTAACAAAGAAAGAACACATGAATACATTATGAATTTAGTATAACAAAGAGGAGGCTTTAATAATGATAGAGGAATGAGATGAAGAACAAGGTTTTTGCTAAGATGATGATAATGCAAACCCGTGAGTACAAAATGATATACAAAATGTTAGTAAGTCAAGTTTTCTTAAGCATTTTTCATATTCCAATATCGAAATAAAAATAATCATGAAATATTTAGTTGTGGGGGCCACATTAACAACTAAATCAATTCAGAGGGCTTGCCTCCTTTGGGGAAAATGCAAAATGACCCCTGGTAGGCCAGGTGGCTGATTCGCAGAATCGCCCCCTAGCCTATTGGGGCCAAGGGAAGATTCCCAGAATCACCCCCTAGCTTGTTGGGGCCATGGGAAGATTCCCAAAATTGCCCCCTTGGCTTGTCGGGGCCGAGGGCCAATTCCATGAATCAGACTCGTGGCATGCTAGAGGCCCTGTTTTCCCCTAGTGGACAAGCCCATAGTCAAATGTGCCTACCCACAGGAACATCCACGACGTGACACTAAGGCATGTGATCCCCTAGTAGGGGACCTGCAAGGGGATCAGGGACAAATGACAAAATAAATAACTTTTTTTATAAGGAATGAATTCTTTTTTTGTTCCCTATATGAGCATCACATCCAACTTGTCATGGGGGTCGATTTGCATCTTTCTAGTCATTTTTTTGTTTTTAGATTTTATTTCGTTTTCTTTGTTTACTTAAGCTACTGGTTTTTTTTGTAATTTATTGATTTATATATGTGTATATTTTTTACTAGAAAATGGTATCAAGCAAGATTTTTGTGAATCTTGCTGGAACAAAGACTACTTAAACAAGAGGTGGATCCTCAAAAAATATTGTTGAATGAAACAAACTTGAGCTAATAACTACAAATCTATCAAGTGCCTCAAAGGATAAGAAGTTGATTTCTTACTGGAAGAAATCACAAGAAGTGAAGCATACATAACATATATGGTTTGTGCAAGATAGAGAAATCGAACAACTCTACAGATATATCTATATGTTGATATCCCTAATGATAGTGGAAGTTATGAGGTGCTGGGAAAAGTACTAGACATGTGTTTGATACCGGATACTGAAGTTGTTTATGTACTTACAAACTGCCCAAGTCACATGACAATATTAAATCCGCCTAAAAAGAAAGATGCCACTTAAGGAAACTATATCATGAAAGAGGGTATTAAATACCCATTGCATATATAAATTGGAGGCAATTGATCCATGGAAAGAACCTCGGTTTGGGGGGAATCATAGGTGATTCATGGTTGGGTGGTGTTTCTCCACTCTCCAAATTATGTTCTTCTTCTATTTAAGGTTCCAGTTGGATTTATTTGAAATGATGTTTTGTATGTTGGTTCCCACCCTCTCTGTTATAAAATTTAGCTAGCCTATGAAGGAAATTGCATGAGTTTCCTCCCTATAGGAATGATTAAAGGGATTGCATGTGGTTGTTATAGATTATCTGTGTGGATGCATGTATTATGGCTTATTAATGTTGTCTAAGCTAAAATTAGTAGAGGAATATATTATGTTATTTAGATGCAGTAATAGATA
This sequence comes from Pinus taeda, assembly GCA_000404065.3. Classification (NCBI taxonomy): domain Eukaryota; kingdom Viridiplantae; phylum Streptophyta; class Pinopsida; order Pinales; family Pinaceae; genus Pinus; species Pinus taeda. The sequence goes on from APFE030214676.1 coordinate 124,760, forward strand.
TGATGCCCACTATGGTTGATGTGTTATCTGCAAGTATGAGAATAACAAAATGAGTTGCTTGTGTAGTAGGCCTGCTTGTGTTAGGAGTTTATGAGTTGAGTTTAGAGGAATCCTTGAGAGTTTTATTGCCTCCAAAGGTAGAGACTTAGTAGGTAGTTTTATTACCTAGGCCATGGACCTATTTGTGTTCATGTTAATGATTTCATTAATGTATCTATGAAATTAACATTATAAGATGGCCCTGTGTAGATTACTGTGTAAGACATTGGTGCATGAAAACCAGTTAGGGGAGAATGCTCCTAAATAAAATAATCAAGGATTCAATATTTTCTATGCCATGCATGTCACTTATGAGGCTAGCCTAGCTGCTTTTGCATGTTTTCTAAAAGGGATATCATTAAACTATTTGACTATGCACGTAGGATTATGAACATGATTCCTAGCCATGCAACCATGTTGGTTACCTTAAGCCGAAAGAAATGTTTCATTAATGCTTGTGTGAGGTTATAAAGGAGTGTTGATAACTGCATGCTGTAATTAAATACTTTCTCCAAATTGTGAAGTATGAAAAAATATTGACTGACATAAGTCTTATAGATGGGAAAATTCCACATCATGGATTGACCTTTATATAAGTAAATAAAAATTTTACAATGACGGACTCAATATACTCTTGGAAAGAGCCGAATCTTAACTGTAAAAGAAAATAGTTTCCAAAATAGGGAGCCTAGTAGCTAATTATTAGGGTAGGCTTAGGAGTTACATTACAAAAGGTTTGGAGCTTCAAGTTCAAACCTTTCAGCCTATGGGCTAATCTGCCTCTGCAGAATAAGACAAATTAAATAAGAAAAATAACCCAAAAATTTATCCTGAAATTTAAGCACATGAAATTCATAATGATGTCTCACCACCAAGGAAAATTAGCATTTCTTTGAAAGAGAATCTAAGCATAACCATGGTTATTGAAGGATCAATAAAAGTTATATATATATATATATAAATAACATGTTATATTTCAAAATATTTAACCCAAGGAGGGCTTTTATGAATACGGTCCTTATTAAATAAAGGTTTAAATTGATTAAATTAAGAGCTAAAGAAGTTTTCTCTTTTGACCCAACCTTCATTGTATTTAAGTGATACAATGTTACGAGTCAAGTCAGGATGCTTGTAATAAATGTCTTATGTTGTAATACATGTCTTTTGTTCATACATCATACAAAGTTAATATGAAAGGCAGTTTGAATTATTTACATGCAAAACTGTAGGGATATATAATAAATATAAGAGAAACTACGTATTTACAAAAAATGGAAAATCCATAATCGAACATGAATTCTTGGAATACCTTATGGGTAAAAAATTTATTATTACGTAAAATCAACCAATATAAATGGGTTTCTTAAAATTATAGGGGAGTTCATGATCTTGACTTAAGCTTCTTCTCTATTTCCAAAGTTGGACATGCAAAATGTAAAATGAAACGACAATGGACCAATTGGATACTTCACCTAATCATTAGTGGAACCCTTCCTTGAACATATGTCATAGTTGACTCAATATTACCGTATGCTGTGTATACGGTTCAAATTGGGAAATGGGTCGAGCAATGTCTGCCCTGACGAAGACGACGAAGGATGCAGAGAATGTGTTACCTATCAAGGAATCCTGATTCCAAGCCTAGTTGTTTAGGTTGTTGCTGAGAGAAAATATGGGTAGGGAAAGAGTAATGCCAAGGAAGTTAGAGGCTTCTGCACATGATATGCAGATTGCCAGACATTATCCATTACCTTGTGCTGGAAAAAAACATTGGTTAATTAAAGTAAATAATATATATACCATTGAAGGGTGAATGGTTGTAGAAAGACGAGAGCTTGGTCATGTTATTATTTCCTCCCATGAGGCTTGGCGCTGAAGGTGTTGGTCATATCCAGGGATGTTGTGCTTATTTCCCATGTGTGGCATTCCTTTTCGAATTAAGTTATAGTATTTTTTTCTTTAATCAATGGGATGGAGCATACACCGAGGGAAAGAGGAAACAAGGATGGAGAAAGTCATGTGGGTGGCCACTGCCTTTTGGGTTGTCGATCGTTGATCGAATGGGTCAGAAAGGCAATCAATGGATATTGGTTTTTCTCGGAACAACAACACCATTAAAATCACAAAAGTATGTAATTAAGAGAGATCATCAACACCACTGCATTGCAGACAGTTGGGGGGGGATAGAACTACCCCAAAACATGTAGAGGGTTACGTGTGACATGCTGGTAAAAGCAGTCACGTAACACTTTGTTGTTTCTTAAAAAAAAGGAGATATGAATAATCTTAAGGATTAAATGTTTAAGATAAATCTTATTGATAATGTATAAACCTTGTCGCAAGATTGGTAGTCATTCTGCCGATGACTGAGCTCAGGAAATAGGCTGTAAAAGCAGAATAGTTAATTTAAAAATTCTCACCCCCAAAAGCTCATCGAAGAACTTGCTACTATAGATTGTTTTAAACACATGATCACATCGGAAAAACTCTAGATTGTTGTTTCTTCTTCTTGAAACATTTCATTTTGAACGATTATCATAGGTTTTGAGGGATCAAGGAAAAGCTGGGGAAATTGATGCGTTGAGCATGCTTCTTTATTCCTCTTGCACTGTTGGAGAAAGAAGAGTTTATTTATTTATTTTGATTGAGATTAGAAGGTTTCTCGTATAGCATGCACAGTAGGTTGAGTGGTTATGCACCCATGAATTGTGGATAAAAGTAACGATGCATGCCAAATTGAAGGATGTAGAAAATCATGATCATTGTTTCTCTATCCTTTTACATGCCGATTGGGCGGCTGAACTGTCATAGCTTGCTATTTCCTTTGTCAGCTATTCATTGACATGGAAGGTGCTGAGTAGGGATAATGACTATCCTGATACGGATTAAGTAAAAACATCCTCATGATCAGATAAAAGCTAGAACCTAGGATAATGTTTATCCTCATCACCTTATCCTCTAATGTGTAAAGGGTGCATATCGTTAAAAGGACTAGATCAATCCTTGAATGAATTATCTAGTTCTATAGCAGTGAGTTCCTCCCATGCCCTTAACATGACTTAGCGTTTCCTTATAGAGAAAAAAAAATGAGGGCAACTGTGTTAAAGTCTAGATTTAGACACTTATGTCATAGCCTTGCAAAAATGGAGAAGATGCTCCCAATTACGGTCTACTCCAGAATAAAATGAAAGCATAGGCAAGGCCCATGGAAACCTTCAATTGTGCCTGACATGAAAATTAAAAGTTTCTGCTGTACTATGGGGGTTTGGGTCTCCACATGATAAGAGGAATCTAGGCAGGAGAAAGGAGGATTTACAGGAGTAATTGTTTTATCACCATCTGCAGTACTGTTGAATTGTTGTATTTATATATAGGAGTTGTCTATAATGCGACTTTTTGGAGATTCCGGTGACGGAATTCGGCGGAAGAAATGAGGTTAAATCTTGATTTTTAGCAGTTAAAATGGTTTTTTAACTGCATATTTGGATTCATAAAACCCAATAACATGAGATCATCAGAAAAACTTTCAAAAAGTCGCATTATAGACTACTGCTTTATATATATATATATATAAATGTAATTATGTTATAAAACCCAATAACATGAGATCATCATGGGCCCATTCATTACCTTATATCTTGATTCATTGGCTTGTGAATGGATTTGGGAAGTCTAAATGTTGTTTTTATTTTGGTTCTAGAATTAAATAACGCATGTCAGGGCAGTTTAAACCATAATGGGCACCAACCCCAACACACATGATGATCTTCGCAAGGACAAAGGTATTGACAAACTATATTAAAAATCAGTTCACTAGGGGGCTGTTGGTCAGATCAATCATTACTTGCTGCAACGATCACTTGGCTTTGATGGTGGCCGAAAATAGAAACAAAGAGACACATAAAATAAAATGAATTTAGTTCATGAAAGTGAACTGTTATGTGTTTCCTTTTTCTTGTAAATGTAGTGGTTGTTGGAATTCGACGAGGAGTCGATGTGAAGGTGGTACGTCTCTTACTATGATTCAGAACAATTTGTTTATCCACCATGATAGTTTTAAAAATTTCATTGTAACTGCTTTCGGTAGAAGAAAACAAGTAACGAGAAGACAATTATTAACTGGCTCTGGAATTTCGTTTGAAATGATTTATAGAAGGGACAAATACCTAACTGTAGCAGTAGGTTCTCGATTTTAAACCTTAATGGTGCCAAAACCACTGCATGAAAAATATGCCAGAAACTTCGCAAGAGCACAGATAATGTTCTCTTTAATCAAGTTTGTAAAGCTTTAGAAAAAAAATCTTCCGATTTTCTGTAAACTTGGCTAGACAATCTCCAAGTTAATATGTACCTCATGCACATATTGCATCATGCACTAATTTTTACTCTTGGGTTGACGATATGTTGCCAAGACTCAATAGTATGCTTTACTTGATTAAAGTAAATATAGGAAAAAAATATAGGGATGACTTTGGAGTTTACGTAGATTTTCCAATTTTTTGACCCATAGGAAAGCATTTGATTGCAACAAAAGCTCATCATATGAATCATTTGCGAAAGTGAGCTTGTATTCTTTGCTAAATTATATCCAAATTACTCCTCATAATAGGATTAAACCAAACATTTTGGTGGGTTAAATCAAGTCCATGAATTTGACAGAGTACCCATTTCAATACATTGATACATATGAATCAGGACAATTAAAAAATTCTACTTGTTTAATGTATCATTTATTTTGGGAGATGAAAATAGGTACCAAGCTTCCATTGTAAACTTCACCTTGTATTGGGATGAATTCGGATAAGTCAACTCTCAAAATAAATGTAGAACATTTCCCCACAAATACTCCTTCCTTGCGCAAATTGCTATGTTAATGAAAAGTAATTAACCGAGGCTTATACTACATAAGGAGGGTGTTGCACTGCCATGGGTGGAAGAAGAACGTGAAGAGTAATACAAACAATTAACCTATTTATTATTGTCAATAGATTATGGACATTCTCTAGTTGCTTGGTAAGAAGCAAGGGAGTACATGATCAAACTATGAGCATTATCTCATCTCTAAAACTATAGTTTTAAGACACCGTGGAAAATATATATTAAGATTTAATTAATAACCATGTAGGGATTAATCCCTATAGTTATATGAAAAATTCTTACAACTAAGCTATTATTGCATGCTTAAACCATATGGCATAATTAGAAAAAGGGCTTAAAGTGATGATGATAGATTTGAATTAAATAAGTATGGCTATGGTATGAGGAATCAATGATATGATATGTTACATATGGCTATCAGAATTTGTTCGTGATTGGATGAGTAATTTTTTTTTCTTAATATTGATGATATGATGCTTAAATGGTTATTAGGAAATTACTTTGGTATGATTACATGTTAAAGTGAAGAAGTAACATGATATCAAGTTACTTTTATTGAGTTTCCTCCTAGATAAGGAGTTTAAAATTTTGTGACACTTCAAAACTTTAAATGGATAAACACTCTTACATGGAGACCATGACATGATTGAAATATGACGCTTACAAATATCAATAGTGGGATAATGAATTAATAATCATAAAAAAGCTTGGTCATTAAATTAATAGAATATTAATCATGTTAAACTTGTGGGTTCGAAACGCGTCGAAAAATGCATTCTAATGTGATTTACACCAAAAAAATCTTCTCAAAAAACTTGACATGGATCACAAAAGCCTAAATTCAACAATATTAATCATGTTAAACAAGTAACGCATATAAGAGTAGAATATGATTACTTAAGAGTACATTTCCTGTGTGACTTGCAGGTACAACTCATTGGGAAATCTAATGAGTTGCATGGATGTGCCTTAATAGGTGAAATAATTACAAATGCTTACACTTAAACTATGATAAAATGAAAGAAGAATTACCCTGTATGTGGGAGAACCTAGGGTGTAATTGATTTTGCATAAGAAATCCAAGACTAAACTATGATGTCTTAACAATCATTAAAGGAAACTAATCATGACACAAATAATAAACATACAAGTCGTTGGAAAGTATAGTAAAGGGAAGAGAAACTCCCTGGAAAATCATATAAATACACCTTAATGAAGGAAACAAAACCTTATTAGAAAATTATGCATAGTTAATTTGACATGCATAGGTTGGAATATATGGGATTCTGGTTAAGTAAAGAATGAGTCATAAAGTACATGATAATCTAACCTAGATAAGAAATGAGATTATTAGGTGGGTGTGGAAAAAATGATACAGCGTATTGTATCCCTACATAATGGAAATATAGAAGCAAGTCTTGATGCTTCTTGGAAAATTCCTTTGAGTTAGTAAGAAGAAAACGGGTAAAGAAAGAATATTTTTTAGAATTACCGCTCATAATGATAAAAAAAAACCTAATGTTAGCACTAAAATAATGAATGCATCAAATAAGATAAGAGAGGGTAACCAATCTCTTGGTATTAAGGATATGAAGTGGAGAACAATATAAGTTTTTACTTATAACTCCTACATGGGAGTTGTATGCAAGTGCATACTATTTAACCATAATATTTAGAGCTACATGAAAGGTATTATAACTAACAAGAAGGAAATCATATGACATGATTATGTAAGTGTGCAATAATTATCAAGAATTAACAAAATTGGTTCTAATGGGCATGAGACTTCAAATATCTATGATAGACTGAGTATCATAGTTATTAGTATGCTTTATGACATATTTCATTGTTTTTGAAATGTGGTACATGTGACAGATTGAATTTCAAAACTAAAAGTTATGGGTATGATTAAGTTATAGTGTTCATGATGATTGTTATAGAAATGGAACAGGTTCATGAAAGTCCTTAGTAGGAAATTGAACACAGTTTGATCTACTTACCATAAATAGATGAAGAAATGTTGGGCATAATGCTAACATGCTTGGAAAAGTGTGGATAAGTGTATGTCATACAGGTGATGCTATGGGCATGATATGATATGTAGTAGTACAAAATGTATTATGTACAAGCAGTACATATGGTAGCAGTATGGATATATGTATTGGCATGATTAAAACATGATACATATAGCTATGTGTGTAATACCCCTTATGTGTAGGTATGCATGAATACATTGGGTGGGTGTCTGGAAGGGCAACTCACCTGCAGGTGGCAAGAAGAAGAAAACCAAGAAGTGGTTTAAGGATAAGTAACAATGGTTTATTTGCAGTTTGGAATACTTATGATTATGATGAGGATATACGATTATGATGGTGATATGTGAGCTAACCTATTATGATGTTGTATGCATATTGATGTGGAAAATATGCTAACTGACTTGTTGTGGGTAGGGAAACTACAAGAAGCAATTTTTCAACAAGAACACAAAGGGTTCGAAGAATCCAATGGGAGAACATAAATTATTCAAATAAAATGAATAATGGGCAATATAAGCCATAACTACTATAGTAGTATTACTGATCCAAGATCTTTTACTTATAGATGTATTAAAGAATTACATGGATAAATTGCAGCTTAACCATAAAAATTTAATGTGCACATGAGCGAAGAGGAGAAACACATAAAGAACATGAAAAGAAGACAAGAGGCTTGATAACAAAGTTTGTCCACTTTGGAATATGTCTTGGGGCCCTGCTCGATCAATGGGGAGGCCTTCATTCATTAAGTGACATGAGAAAGAAGAAGTACAATCAGCATTTACAAAAGGATTCTTATACCTACAATCTAGAGAATGGCTGAGAAATGAAGAGCTCTATTGTAGAAACTCACATCACCATTGAGTTCCTGTCATTGAGAGGTAAAAATCAATATAAAACATGCACAATTCTGACTCTGGACCAAAACTACCCCTCTAGAAAAATTTTCTCAGGTAAGGTTCTGCCCCCTGCCACAGGCTTGCTCAAGGTTCCACCTCCTATATCTCAAAATATGTGCTGCACTTTGCCTACCCAGAAGCATTGTGCAAATGTATTTAAGTATGACATTGTCGGTGGACTACCCAACAGAAGTTTTTCGACGCATTGACAAATAAAGAAAATGGTTAAGGAGGGGTCAAGGGATCAAATCTCATCGCTCCCCTTTTAACATTACATAACAGTTGAATAAACAGAAACAGGGGTGTGTCCATCGATCTAGTGGCCCACTCCCCATAAATCCCACCAACATATGTGTTAACATAATGTGGAGGGGTGGCAGGGTTGACTACCCACCCCCAAATACTATTAATATGATATGGTTGCAGTGGATACTCGGAGAAGCGGGGTCATGGCCACCTACCCCCTTTTCTGAATATAACTTAGTTGAGGTTCCACTGGGGCGACGGGGGTCATGGCTTGCTGCCATTTTTTTAAATTTTATTAACCCACTTCATAAATTTTCTAGAACCTTAGGGGTAATTGGACAAATTAATCGTCCTACAAATTTTCCCGAAAAATGGCCGAATTGCAATGACAAATTATTGCAAAATTGTGCCCTCCTGAAGCCTGCCACATGGGTAAGTCAACCCTGATCTTTGATTACTTCTATATTTCTCATACATATTCAGATTAAAGTGTCATTCACACCATTGGAATCAGGGCAACAAGCACTTTGATCTGGTGTCAAGTTTATCATCTTTTTTCCACTTTGAATTTTGAGCCTTTTTCATGCCACTAGTCTATGGAGATCCACCTAGACCAATCCTCCCCATTGAGATCTTTTGGACCACCAAAAGCATTAAAACTATTAAACATATGACCTGTGCCCTTTCCAAACCACACTTTCAATCATTTGCACACAAAACTAGTACATCTTTTGATCATTTGCACAAAAAATTAGTACATCTTCTACACTCACTCACGACTCAACAATCCCTCACTTCGCAAGAGTATATTTCACACACTCTTTGGCCAAGGAATATACAATAACAATCAATACTTCAACAACTCATAAGAAGGCCTAAAAGCATCATCATTACACTTTTGAAGTGATGGAAACACATCATCACTTTTACAGTTAGTTGAAATGCATGATTTAAAAATTGAGGCCATACAAATTACTATTAAAAAAGTGTTCTTTCCTTAATAAAGAAGACTACCATGAATGTGTTTAAGCATTGTCACTGACTGGCTTCTCTATTGTTATTTTCTGGCTATGGAGCATTTGGCATGTGATTTCTTGATGTCCCTCTTTGTTGCAGTGACTACAACAATTTTTATTTCTCCAAACCTTCTAGGTCCTCTTGAAGAGCTTCCCTTTGGTGTTCCTCTCATAAGGGTTCATGAAGCCCTTACTATCATTGGAATAGGAGGAGGAAGTATCATCATCCATAGTTGATTGATCACTAACTTCTTTGGAGCTTTCCCTAATGACCTTCCTAACATAATAGAGTCCCGCATGACTAGGCATTTCCTCTACTTTGATGTGGTTCATGATACCCTCGCCATTAATGTCGAGGCCCTTTCCCTGATAGCCAATCTTCTTCAACAGCTTAGACCCGATACCTGTAGTATATTTTTCAAAAGCAGCGAAATCGTCATCACGGAAGGTACATGGAATCGAAGAACTATTTTTTACCTCATGGGGTTTAGGCTGCAATCTTCCCAAGTCCTTATTATTAGCTTGCAACTGGTGTAGCAACCTCTATTTCTCCTCTTCTGCTTCTAGTAGGAGCCTCCTTAACTTAGCATTTTCTCGTTGAAGGTTTTGGTTGGTCTCCCTAAGTTCCTTGAGCCTTGCAATTTTCTCTCCCACCAAGCGAGAGTGGTGCCACTCAGTCAAAGGGATGCCAACTAGATCTTTGCCTCATCCTCTTTGATCCATTGAATTTTACAATAGTCTTCAGTATTCCAAATCCAATTGTTAAGCTTTTTGGCATTACTTTCACCATTATACATGGGAATATTGAATTTGACATCTAATTGAAGGAAAGGTTCCTTAGATGCATTTCTTGAATTCCTATGATGATGGTGAGAAGAAGAAGTGGAACTTTCACTCACAGAAGGAGAAGGAGGGGGTTATTCTCCACCATTTCCATGCACCGAACCTTGTTCTTGTGGCTTTCTCTGTTCTTCTTTCTCTAACCTTGAAGGCAATTGATTGACCTTTTCTACCACTGTATAGAATGTTTTGTGGTAATTGCGCTCCTCTTCATAAAGAGCCTCTTCATCTACCATGTTTCTCATTCGATGTTCATGCCCCACCTCAGGATCGAAAGAATTTAGTTTCCCTTCACCTCTTTGGAGCCTATTTCTTGTTAGCATACACACATGCAATTCACATCTACAAACACCTGCTCTGGTACCACTTGATCCAAGATCTTTTTCTTATAGATGTACTAAAGAATTACATGGATAAATTATAGCTTAACCATAAATATTTAATGTGCACATGAGAGAAGAGGAGAAACACATAAAGAACATGAAAATAAGGTAAGAGGCATGATAACAAAGTTCGTCCACTTTGGACTATGTCTTCAGTCCTTGCTCAATCAATGGGGAGGCCTTCATTCATTAAGTGGCATGAGAAAAAAGAAGTGCAACCAACATTTAAAAAGGGAGTCTTATACCTACAATTTGGAAAATTGTGTTCAGATATTTGAACACAATGTTATAGGTAGTAATGGAAGGAGATGTTCTTGGAGAACTCCTTGTAACTGACATATATTGATAATTTTGCATCTGATGTAGTGTGGAAGCGGGATGCACAATAACCCTAAAAGCACCCCGCGGTTCCCCTTTGAAACTAAACCTGACTGTTTTCCTCTTAAACTGAAATACACTGAAAAAACCCTGCAAGACATTGATTTTTACCTTTTGTTTATTGACACGCTTATCATACGCAAAATCCAATGCACCAAGCACTGATGGTCATAGATCTGGAACCGCGAGATCTCATGGTTGTCAAATGTTTCAAGTGGTTCAATATATCGGGCTCTAACCACCCGATACATGGTTTCGTTCTATTTTGCCTTACTACATGGCACCTCCTCAATGGAATCAGGGCCGAACCACTTAAAACCGCTTAAGACTTTCAATACACCCGACAATCATCCACTGTAGCGGGTTTATCTAGCGATTCAACAATCGTGATTGGATACTGTCTTCTCCAAAATAGCTTCCACTTCCTTCTTAGCTGTCTTTGGCATCTGTTCTTCCCAGTTCATAGTTTGAACTTCATCTCCTGTAATTTCCTCCTATAACTCTCTCTCTGCCTCTTTGTATGGATACCAATCTGCAACATTAAAAATGGGTGATATTCCAATCCCTTCTGGCAACACAATTTCATATGCATTAGCTGAAAAATTTCTTACAATTTTACATGCTCCTATCATTTTCATTTTTAGTTTGTTGTAAGTTTTAATAGGAAATCTTTCTTTTCTCAAATACACCATCACTAATCTCCCATTTGGAATTGTTTCTCTTTTCTCTTCAAATCTACCGTTTATTTGTATTTATTCTTTCTTTCCTGTAATTTGCCTTTGACTTCTTCTTGTAATCTCTTCATTTGTTCTACAAACTCTTCAGCTTTTACACTTCTAGTCTCATGTTTACTTAAATCCCTAAGCTGATACACAACTCTTGCATTCATTCCAAAAATAATTTGAAATGGACTCATTCTAGTAGTTCGGTTTCGAGTATCATTATAAGAAAACTCCGGCTGAGCTAGTGCTAAATCGCACTGCTTAAAATTTTGATACACGAAACTCCTCCATGTATTCCCCAAGCTCCTATTTACTACTTCGGTTTGTCCATCTATTTGAGGATGGTATGCTGAACTAAAACTGAGGTTAGGTCCTAGTTCCTTCGAAAGAGTTCTCCGAAAATTCCCTACAAACTTTGTATCTCTATCAGACAAAATAATTATAGGTAACCCATGTAATCTTACAATTTCTGAAAAGAATAAATTAGCTATGTTTGTTGCATCACTAGTCTTCCTACATGTAATGAAATGTGCCATTTTATAAAATCTATCTACTACGACATAGATAGAATCATTCCCTCTCTGGGTTTTTCGTAATCCTAGAACAAAATCCATGCTCACTACATCACACGGTCAGTCTGGTATTGGAAAATGGCTGATACAATCTTCTATTCTAACTCCTTCCTTTTGCATGCTGACATATCCTGCATTTCTCAACAAACTTCTTAACATCAGTATGAATTTTTGGCCAATAGTAGAAAGCATTTACCTGAGCAAAGGTTTTATCTTGTCCAAAGCGACTAGATAATCCTCCACTATGTTTCTCCTTGATTATGTTTTCCCTCATGGAACATTTGGGAATACACAACTTGTTGGTTTTAAACAATAGGCCTCCTTGAATGAGATAGTCCAACCGCTATTTTCTGTTATGACTCATTGGATTCTAAAATTTTGTATAGATATCCTTGAAATCTGCATCATCCTTGTGCATTTCAATCATTTCCTCAAATCCTACAACACCCACTTTGAATTCTTGTACAATAAAACTTACCCTGCTCAATGCATCTAGTACTTTATTTGACTTACCACTCTTGTGCTTTATTACAATAGTAAAGCTTTGCAGAAATTCTACCCACTTGGCATGTTTTTTATTCTGCTTCAGCTGGTTATTGATGAACTGTAAGGCATGGTTGTATGAATACAATATGAACTCCTTTGGCAACAAATAATGTCTCCATTTCATTAAGGCTTGCACAATAGCGTAAAACCCTTTGTCAAAATAATAATATTTCTTCTTTGCATCATTCAATTTCTCACTAAACTATGTTATTGGTGTTTTCTCTTGACTCAGAACTGCTCCAACTGCAACTCCACTAGCATCTGTTTCTACTTGAAAGACTTTGTCAAAATTAGGTAAAGCTAAAATTGGTTCCTCTATGATTTTCTTCTTTAGCAAATTAAAGTTTTTGTCTACTATTTATATCCATCTAAATGGCTGATTGATCTCCTTGATTGTCTCAAGGATTGGTGCACAAATATGACTAAAGTTTTTGATAAAATTTCTGTAAAAACTTGCAAGACCATGGAAGCTTCTTACCACAAATATATTTCTGGGAGTAGGCCAGTTCCAAATTGCTTGCAGTTTCTCTGGATCCATCTTCAAGCCTTCTTTAGAAACTACAAATCCCAAGTAAACTAGTTCTTCCTTCATGAAATTACATTTCTTCAGATTTATTAGTAGTTGTTGTGTGTGGAGCATAATTGTTCAGAGGTCTTTGTTTTAGCTGGATGTATACCCCAGAATGTTTGTACACCCCTCCATGTGGGGGGGTGCGGCGGGGACTTGTCCCCTCCGTGGGGGTCCGGGAGCCAGCGGTCCCCCGGTGGGGGTCGGGGGAAACGCCCCCGAAGTTAAAAACCGATGTAAAATTTCCTTGTAAAAGTATAGTAATTTATAGTCAATTTGGGCCGTTCATTAGGTGGATGATCTGACGGTAGAACTTATGTTTAGTTTAGGGTTTTTTCTCTAGAAGACAACCCCTCTCTTTGTATGAGGGAATTGTATTAAGTAGGTGTAATATATGTGTATTCTTCAGGAGAGAAGTAGAGAGGTGAGACTGTAAGAGGAAACAAAGGATATTACAGCAGATCTACTATAGGTTGTATGTCTTCATTTTGCTAGATAATAGAAAGGAAGCATTGGTTGTTCAGGGTGGACGTAGCCCAAACTGGGTGAACAACGTATATCTATGTCTGTCTTGTTTTATGCATTTTTTGTGTTTATATTTCTACAATATTTTATGTGTTCCATTGCAGCTCTATAATATATAATTTTATAACAACTGGTATCAGAGCCAAAGGTCTATTTGTTTGATAAACTCGCAGCAAATAAGGGTTCCTGGTTCGAGTGGGAGCAATGGAAGAAGATGGTAAATTTAGGGTCAAGAAATTTAACGGCCAAAACTTCTCGTTGTGGAAGATGCTGATGGAAGATTATATGTATCAGAAAGATCTATACCTACCGTTGGGCAGAAAATCAAAGATGCCGACAGGTATGACAGATGAAGAATGGAACCTTCTCAATAGAAAGGCACTTAGAACAATACGGTTGTGCCTCGCAGCATCGGTCACCTTCAACATTTCAAAGGAAACAATGACAGAGGGTTTGATTAAGGCATTGGAGAAACTATATGAAAAACCCTCAGCCTCAAACAAGGTATTTCTTATGAAAGGGTTATTTAATATGAAGATGTCGGAAGGTGGATCTGTTACAAACCATTTAAATGATTTTAATAATGTTACAAGTCAGTTATGTTCTGCACGGGTAAACTTTGATGATGGAGTTAGAGCCCTGTTATTCTTGTGCTCATTGCCAAAAAGTTGGAATGGTTTAGTAATGGCCATTAGTAACTCTGTTTCTGGATCTGGTACTTTAAAGTTTGATGATGTTGTCGGTGCTATCCTTCTCGAGGAAATGTGATGGGAGAGCTTCGGTGAGACATCGGGTAATGCTTTGAGTGCAGAGTCTAGAGGAAGAAAAATGGAAAGAGGAAAGAGCTCAGGATATCGCAGTAAATCAACGAAAGGTAGATCCACGTCCAGATCCGAGATAGTGTGCTGGAAATGCGGAAAGAAAGGACACCTAAAGAAAGACTATAGATCTCGAAAGGGAAAAGAAGGAGATGCACAACAAGAAAACAATCATGAAGCAAATGTGACAGGTGAGGTGTTACAAGATGCTTTGGTTCTTTCTTTCGAAAATACTACTGATTCCTAGGCGGTAGATTCAGGGGCCTCATTCCATGCCACACCTGATAAGAAATAATTTCATGACTATGTTCAAGGAGATTTTGGACAAATTCGTTTGGGTGATGATAAACCTTGTAAAATTGTTGGAACGGGTAAGGTTCTTGTAAAATAGGAGAATGGAAACCAATGGCTACTAAAGGAGGTAAGGCATGTTCCAGATCTAAAGAAAAATCTAATTTCAACAGGATAGTTAGGCAGTGAATGTTGTGTGACAACTTTCATAGATAAAGCTTGGAAGGTCACCAAAGGAGCCCTGGTAATAGAAAAAGGCGAAAAGGTTGGTACATTGTATTTATGCAATGGTATTTCTAACTCTGTTAATGCTTTAACTTCCAAAGGAGCAGATGTAGAATTATGGCATCATAGGCTTGGACACATGAGTGAAAAGGGGATGAAGATTCTTCACTCAAAGAATTTGTTTCCGGGTTTGAAGAATGTTGATTTAGACTTCTGAGAGAATTGCATTTAAGGAAAACAGAAGAGAGTCAAATTTCTTAGAGTTGGGAAAGAAAAGAAGAGCAAAAAATTAGAGCTTGTGCATACAAATGTATGGGTATCATCTCTTGGTGGCTCTCTTTATTATGTTACTTTTATTGATGATGCAACTAGAAAAACTTGGTTTTATTGTATTAAGAATAAATCTGATATATTTGATACTTTTAAGAAATGGAAAGCTTTGGTTGAGATTGAGACAGGAAAGAAATTGAAATGTCTTAGATGAAACAATGGAGGTGAATATTGCAGTAGAGAGTTTGATAGGCACTGTTCAAAGCATGGAATTTGCAGAGAGAAGATAGTTCCAAGAACACCACAAGAAAATGGTGTGTCAGAAAGGATGAACACAACAATCATGGAGCATGCAAGGTGTTTGAGATTGCATGCAGGATTGCCTTTATAGTTTTGGGTAGATACTGTAGATACTACTGTTTATCTAACAAATAGAGGGCCTTCAAGTTCCTTGGATGGTGGTGTTCCAGAGGAAGCATGGACAGGTAAAAAGGTAAACTACTCGTTCTTAAAGCCTTTTGGTTGTGAGGCCTTTGTCCATATTGATAAAGAAAATAGAACAAAGCTTCAGGCAAAGTCAAAGAAATGTACCTTCATTGGGTATGGTGTTAATGATTTTGGTTATCGCTTATATGATTACGAAAATCACAAAATCATTAGGAGGAGAGATGTAATATTCAACGAAAAGGTCTTGTATAAGAATCAGTTGCTGGAAAAGAAATAGGAAAAAGAAAGGAAGGAATACGCAGTCCTTGATGAAATCATTGAAAAAGCAAAGGTGCCTGAAAATAATAATAATCAACAACCACAACAACAACAACCACCACAATAGCAATAGGCATCCCAAACACCTGAAAGTGGTGTTAGAATATCTACCAGTATAAGTATACCCCCTGAATGATACTCTCATTCATTATATTATTTATTGTTGACTGATTTTGGTGAACTCGAATGTTATGAAGAAGCAATGCAGGTTGAAAGCAGGAAGAAGTGGGAGGTAGCCATGGAAGAAGAGATGGACTCCTTAATGCATAACCAGACTTGGGACATAGTCAGGTTGCCTGCAGGAAAAACTACATTGAAGAATAAATGGGTTTATAGGCTGAAGGAAGAAGATGGAGCAAAATAGAGGTACAAAGCTAGACTTTTGGTGAAGGGGTTTGCATAGAAGAAAGGTATTCATTTTGATGAAATATTTTCTCCTGTTGTTAAAGTGACTTCAATCAGAACTATTTTAAGTCTAGTAGTAGCTGAGGATTTGCATCTTGAGCAGTTAGAGGTAAAGATAGCCTTTCTCCATGGGGATTTGGAGGAAGAGATATATATGTAGCAGCCACAAGGATATGAGGTGAAAGGGAAGGAGAAACTAGTGTGCAGGTTGAAGAAGAGCTTGTATGGCTTAAAACAGGTTCCAAGGTAGTGTTATCTAAAATTTGACAATTTTATGTCTGAACAAGGTTATACTAGATGTCACTCAGATCATTCTGTTTATCTGAAAAAGAAAAATGATGGCATCTATATTATATTGTTATTGTATGTAGATGACATGCTTGTTATAGGGTCTCATGCAGGAAATAAATGTGCTCAAAAGAAAACTAGCAAATTCAGCTGTAATGAAGGATTTGGGAGCTACAAAACAAATCCTTGGTATGAGAATCACTAGGGACAGGAAAAATTGCAAATTAACATTGTTTCAGAATGAGTACATATAAAAGGTGTTGAAAAGATTTAATATGCAAAATGCAAAACCAGTTAGTACGCCTTTTGCTATCCATTTCAAACTAGTAAGGAAATGTGCCCAAAGACCCAGGAAGACATGGATTATATGTCTAAAGTTCCATATGCATCAACAATTGGAAGCTTAATGTATGCAATGGTCTGCACAAGGACTAATATTGCACATGTAGTGGGAGTTGTAAGTAGGTACATGAAAAATCGACGAAAGGAACATTGGATGGCAGTGAAATGGATTCTCGGATATTTGAAAGGTGCCACAAATCAAGCAATATGCTTTGGTGGTTCAAACATTTCTCTAAAGGGATATGTTGATGCAGATATGGCAGGTGACAGAGATAACAGGAGGAGCATTATAGGATATGTATTTACTGTTGGTGGAACAACTGTCAGTTGGGTTTCAAAAATCCAAAATGTTGTTGCGCTTTCAACAACAGAGGCAGAGTATGTTGTTGCTATAGAGGCTAGTAAAGAAATGATTTGGTTATAAAGGTTTATGGGTGAATTGGGTAAGGAGCATGATATGGGCACATTATACAGTGATAGCCAAAGTGCCATTCATCTTGCAAAGAACTCAGCATTTCATTCCAGGACTAAACACATATAGCTTAAGTACCGTTTCATATGATTAATGTTGGAAGATGGAGAGTTGAAGTTGGAAAAGATATACTAGCCAGAATCCTACATATATGCTAACAAAAGTTGTAACCAGGGAGAAACTAAGAATATTCTTAGTTTTAGTTGGTATTCAAGGATGACGATGAAGATGGGAAACAGCTAGGTCCAGAGAGGAGTCATTGTCCAGCAAATGAAGTAGCGGTGGAGTTGCTACAATCATTCTCCAAGTGGCAAATTGTTGTGTGTGGAGCATGATAATTTAGAGGCCTTTGTTTCAGCAGGATGTATACCCCAGGAAGTTTGTACACCCCTCCATGCGGGGGGGCACAGGGGGGACTTGTCCCCCTCGGCGGGGGTCCGGGGGGGCCAACCCCGCCCCAGCTTGCGGGTCCAAGGGCGAGCGGTCCCCCGGCGGGGACTCGCAAGCAGAGCCCCTGAAGCTAAAAAAAATGTAAAATTGCCTTGTAAAAGTATAGTAATTTCTAGTCAGTTTGGGTCATTCATTAGGCAGATGATCTGACGGTAGAACTTATGTTTAGTTTAGGGTTTTTTGCCCTAGAAGGAAACCCCTCTCTTTGTATGAGGGCATTGTATTGAGTAGATGTAATATATGTGTATTCTCTAAGCGACAAGCAGAGAGGTGAGACTGTGAGAGAAAATAGAGGATATTACAGTGGATCTGATGTAGGTTGTATCTCTTCATTTTGCTGGATAATAGAAAGGAAGGGCTCACTGTTCGGTGTGGACATAGCTGAAACTGGGTGAACCACGTATATCTGTGTCTCTCTTGTTTTATGCATTTTCTGTGTTTATATTTCTACAATATTTTATGTGTTCCATTTCTTCGTAATATATAATTTTATAATAGTAGTTTTTCTTTTTGCAGAGTTCTTAGGACCAACTTAAAATGCTCTAAATGTTCTTCTTTACTTTTACTAAAAACTGTAATATCATCAAGATAAATAATAGCAAACTTGCCTGCATACTGTTTCATGACTTCATTCATTAATCTCATGAATATTCTACGTGCATTAGTAAGTCCCAAATGAATCACTAACCAATCATACAACCCACTATTTGTTTTAAATGCAGTCTTCCACTCATCTCCTTCTTGGATTCTTATTTGATGATATCCACTCTTGAAATCTATTTTAGTAAGGTATTTTGATCCACTCAAACAGTCCATTAAATCATCCATGAATGACAAAGGAAATATGTACATGATTGTGATCTTGTTGATGGCTCTGGAATCTGTGCACATGCACGATTCTCCTCCTTTCTTTGGACTAAGTATTATTGGTACAGCACATGGTCTAAGACTTTCACTCTAATTAACCCCTTATCCATCAGATCCTGCACTTGTCTTCCAACTTTTGTGTTCTCTTAACACGTTACCCTGTATGCTGCTTTATTTGGCAAACTTGCTCCTAGTATTAGGTTAATATGATGACTAATACTCCTGGTTGGTGGCAATGAATTTGGAAACTCATCCACAATAATATCAAAAAAATCGTCTAATAGCATTTTAATTTCTTTAGGAAAATCATCGAAGTTTGTGGAAGTCAAAATTACCGTTGATCTTCCCACAATAGAAAAATGGAACACCTTGTTCTTCACTACTTCCTGCAGTAGCTCCTTTCCACTTATTAGCATAATACTATTTCCAGGTGTTCTTTTTGTCAGCATTGTCCTTCAATGGCAGCAATGTATGTTTAGTTCTATCCTTCTCCAGGGTATAATTATTTATCCTTCCATCATGAATAGCTTTCCGATCAAATTGCCACGGTCTTCCCAGCAATACATGGAAAACATCCATGGGAATTACATCACATAATATCACATCTTTATACGTACCAATTTGTATCTCCAACCTGCATTGTTCTGTCAAAATAATATGACGTCCCTTCTATAACCACAATACCTTGTAAGCAGTAGGGTGCATGGTCTTTGCTAATCCGAGCTTATCCACCATCTCTGTAGAAACAACATTGTCATTGCTTCCACTATCAATTATTACCTTGCAACACTTACCTTTTGATCTATAGGTAGTTCTAAACAAATTCTTCCTTTGTACTCGTTCTCCAATATCTAGCTCTGCACTAAGCAAAGTCCATCTCAATAACAGTGACTCACCTTCTTCAGGGGGCTCTTCCTTCTCCATAAGTTGAGGTGGTTGTGGCTTTGCCTTAACCAAATTTTCATTCCCTTGACTTGTTGGTTTATTATGAGCACAATCCCATTACATATGTCCCCATTCTCCACATGTATAACACCAAACATCTCTTCCTCGCCCTCTTCCTCTGGGCACAAATCTTCGTCTGTTAAATTCTCCCCTCTATGGTGGTTTGCTACTTGAGCTTCCTACTTCATCCTGATGATGTTTTCCCCTTGGTTTGGTAGTTCCCCTACCTCTTGCTGAGATTTTTCCTCTATTCCTTTGACTATGTTCCCTCAATATCTTATCTTCGCCCTCCGAACTTGCTTGATAGGCATTTTCAATAGTTTTTAGACTTAACAAGCTAATCTCATCTTGTATATCATACCTTAAGCCATTGACATATATAGATATCATTTCCACATCATCCTCTACATGCCCTACTCTAATACTCAATCTATAAAACTCTTTTGTGTATTCTTTAATAGACATTCCTTTTTGCCTTAAATTTTGCAATTGCTTGAAAATATTCAAATGATAGTCTTTCAGCAAAAACTTGGCTTTCATTTTACTTACCATTTTGTCCCATAGCTTGATCTTCGACATCCCCTTCATCGTTCTTGATATCTGTAACTTGTCCCACTAGACAGCTGCATGACCCTTCCTTGACCAATGCCTCTCCTTAGCGGTATTTTTGCTTCAACCAACCCTTTCTTCTGCTCTCATACGAAAAATTAACACAGTGCAGAAGCGGGATGCACAATAACCCCAAAATCACCCTGTGGATCCCATTTTAAGCTAAACACAACTATTTTCCTCTTAAACTAAAATACACTGAAAACCCCATCAAAAAATTGATTTTTACCTTTTCGTTTATTGGTGTCCTTATCGTACGCAGAAGTCAATGCACTGAGTGTTGATGGTCATTGATCTACAACCGCAAGATCTGATGGTTGTCAATGGTTTCAGGTGCTTCAATATATCACGGTTTAGCCACCCAATATATGGTTTCATTCTATTTCACCTTGCTACGTGGCACCTCCTCAATGGAATTGGGGACAAACCACTTAAAACCACTTACGGCTTTCAACACGCCTGATAACCATCCATTGTAGGAGGTTTATCCAACGATCCAATAGTTGTGATTAAATTGCACAATCCCAATCGCAATGTCCAATTGGCCTAGTCTCTTTTCAGTTCAAAGCACTGATGCGATAATCCTTCGCGGACCCAATAGACTATCAACTCTATTCTATAACTTTTCAAATCCAGTTATATTACAAAGTCGAAGTTCGGTGATTCAACAAGCTGGTTCTTCTCCACTTAAGTGATGTGATTTGGATCTACAGACCCGATAACCTTCAAAACCTCCGTTTATAAAATTTGAAGTTCAGATTCTAAATCTGAAGGCATTTTGCAGCAATTTTTAGTGTAAACTGACTTTTCTGCTTGCGGAACCAAGACGATATATTTAACTCACTGATTACTCTTTTAACTCAGTGTTTATCTATAGTAAAGCATGGAAAGCATAACAAGCATCAATATCAACCAAATATAGAGAAAACTATCATTTGAGGATATCCACACGATGCATATATATAATTATGCACACAACATCACTTCATTCATAATAAGATTACAGAGTCTCGGTTTTGGGCATGATTATACAAATGAAGACCTTTGTCTCAAGTTACAATCCACACACTATCCTGCTTCTGCTCTACTAAATTCACTTCCTAATCCTCTCTTTGTTTCATTACATTTTTTCCTCCTTTTTGTAAGTCGAATACCACTCTAACCGTATCTAACAAATCAATCCCTATTTTAATAAATCCAATACAAAATCTTCTAATCCCTAGCTCTATCTCACACCTATGCTAACTACTCATCCTTAACCCTAAAATAAGACAATTTCTAACTTATTACAATAATGAAATACAACTCATTTCATGAGAGATCAAACCCTCTCAGTAAAACTGCCTTTGACCCATCAGGTCAATGAATTTCAATTTGTTTAGCCACAATATGTAAACAAACTTTCACATTGCTTCCTAAGTCTAGATGCTCCTACACCAGCATCAGATGGAAAGGCCATAGAAGTTGTGGATTCAGAAACAACTACCTGTGAACAATGATGCAGTAACACATTGAGGAGGGTGTAAATTTTAACGGGGGGGGGGGAGAGAGTATGTAACACCCCTCCCTTGTGTGTCAACTATTGTAAACCTAAGCTGAGGAAAGTTAGGTATGATGTGTAATATGAAAAAAAAATTCATGATTAAATAATTAATAAATTGATCTCTTGGAAAAGCGAGACACCAAGATATAAGATTCTTGCCAAATCCCATTGAGGAATGGGATTTGATAAATCTTTCATGATAAATCTTCTAGATCTCATTCTAGATAAGCTTGGATGGATTGGAGATAGATATCCATCAAGGAAAAATAACATAAAAGATTTGCGGGAGATAAAATAAATCTTTTATGAGGAAACTCCTCGTGGGAGATAAATGTGAGATATTTTTAAAAAAGCCTAGGCAATTGGATGAAACATGCACCTAAAAAGTGGGACACCGCTTAAGGAAACTATATCATGAAAGAGGGTATTAAATACCCATTGCAAAAATCAATTGGAGGCAGCTGATCCATCACAAGAACCTCGACTCGGGGGGACTTAGAGGTAATTCATGGTTGGGTGGCATTGCTCCACTGTGCAAGTGATGTTCTTCCTCTCTTTATGGCTCTTGTTGGATTTATTTGCAATGAGATTCTGTATGTTAGTTCTCACCCTCTATGATATAAAATTTAGCTAGCTTATGAAAGAAATTCCATGAGTTTCCTCCCTATAGGAATGATGAAAGGAATTGCATGTGGCTGCTATAGAATATTTGTGTGCATGCATGTATTGTGGCTTAGTAATGTTGTCTAAGTTAAAATTATCAGAGGAATATATTATGTGATTTAGATTCAGAAATGGATATGCTGCCCACTTTGGCTTGTGTGTTATCTGTAAGTATGAGAATAATGAATGTGTTGCTTTTGTAGTAAACATGCCTATGATAACAGTTTATGAGTTGCGTTTAGAGGAATTCTTGAGACTTGTATTGCCTCCAAAAGTATATGCTTAGTAGGTAGTTGTATTACCTGGTCCATGCAGCTATTGTTACTCAGGTTTGAATTTACGTGTGACCATTGTGCATAAGAAATATGGTGGGATTTTTTAGAGTATGATCATTGTAGGGTGTTCATGTTATGATTTCATTAATGTATCTATGAGATTAACTTTATGTGATTTCCATGTATAGATTAATCTGTAATTCATTGGTGTGTGCAAACCAGGTAGGGTATAATGCTCCTAAATACAATAATCAAGGATTCAGTGTTTTCTATTCCATGCATGTCACTTATGAGGCTAGCCTAGCTGCTTTTGGATGTTGCCTAAAAGGGATATCATTAAACTATTTGACTATGCATGTAGGATTATGATCATGATTCCTAGACATGCGTCCATGCTAGTTACCTTAAGCCCAAAGCAATGTTTCATTAATGCTTGTGTGGGGTTGTCAAGGAGTGTTTCTAACTACATGATGTAAATAAATCCTCTCTCCCAATTGTGAATTATGACAAATATTGACCGACATAAGTCCTATATATGGACAAAGTCCATATCATGGATCCACCTTTATATAAGTAAATAAAAATTATATAATGATGGACTCAATATACTCTTGGCAAGAGTTTAATCTTAGCTGTAAAAGAAAAGATTTTCCAAAATAGGAATCCTAGTAGCTAATTCTCACAGTAGGCTCAGGAGGCATGTTACATATTTTGAATCAACAGTTTTCAAAATCGATCCATTTTTTTGCTATCTTGAAAAAAAGGGTTCATTTTTTTCATTCGAAAGTCTTTGTGACTTCCTTTGTAAATTTTTAAAAAGTAACTGACATATCGTCATTTTCTTAGTTTAAATACGATTTATCCAATTCCTCCTTTGTGGTGTTAATTGGGAATGTATAACACTTTGATAAAATCCTTTCTATACCTCCTGAGTCTACTTTCATATGTAGTTTTTCTTGTGTATACTCATATAATACTGATTATCTTTCCTAATTTGTATCTATTAATGAAGCCTCACTACCTTATTCTTCATCTACCAATTTCAATAATTTACATAAACAATAAAAAAAATAAGCCTAAAACTTTACATATACAATACAAATCGATGGAACTTGTACCCTTAAAAAGATGAGTGGTTACATATAGCGATGCATCACCTTCTATCCTCCATTTAGCTAGAATCATAGAAAATAATTTATTTCTTTAATTTTAAATAAATAGAATGAAAATTCCCTTCTTTCTATGTGGATTATTTATTCATAATCCCTATCATAATGAGTTTATGTTCATATTTGATAGCAATAAATTATTGAATTTCCAAATTGTACCTCTATTTTTTCTATATAATACGACTTATAATAAGATGCTCATGCTTATACTATTTTTTCATGGAAAAATATAAAGTATTTATGACACAATTTCCTATTTCTCTCTTTTTCCAAGCCACACAAAATAGAAATTACATGCCACCTAATTTGAATCATGTATATTTATCTCTCTTCTTCTCTGATCTAAGTGTAAACAGATGTAAATCCTTTGTAAGAGAATGCTCATAAATTTTTTTACACTTAATTCCTTAATAAATGCATGTAGCACCAAGTATATAGGAATTTCCTTTTGTTACATGTTTATATTAATTCTACAACATGACACAAAGAGCCTTCAACGTAATATATCCCATATTATATGCTAATTACATTAATAATAATTAAAATAGGCATGCCGAACTAAATTAATAATAATAGACTAGTATAACTGTAACCCACATATAACATAATTTAAGCATAACCATTCACGTTATTCCATTTTTTCTTATTAATAATGAAATGGGAAAACCAATAAGAATAGGTGAAATAGAATCTTGCCCAACTGTTGTACTTCTTAGGAAATATTTAGGAATAGAGCATGTTCCACCCAACCAGGAACCATCTCTAATAGTTCCCCCTAAGCTAAGACCTTATTTACTCCGAGAATTCCTCCCATCATGTTAATCTAATTTCTTTTAATTATTTTCTCCTAGGGAGTTTTAGGGGATCTTTAAGGAAGGTCCATAATGTGGACTTAAACATCAACAACTTTTCCCAAGATAGAAAGAAGTATTCTAATCTCTAGTGCTCTTTCCTTATTTTTTTCCAAGAAATTTACTTGTTAACTATAATAATAA
>APFE030214676.1:153883-204341 GCA_000404065.3 Pinus taeda
ATATCAATTTGAATCTCAAGAGTATACATGCACAACTCATTTTCAAAATATTTTCTACATAAAAACACTAACTATTATCGATTCATAATGTAAGTTCTTGTACCACTTTACACCCACTTACTAGCCTATAAGGATTATCTAAGTTTTTTGTAATGAGATTGCTTGCCAAGTTTCCCTTTGGCGGTACCTCTTTCTCAAACAGAAAAGTGGAACACATCATGTTTATCTATGATTCTTCATCTTAATTCCATACAATTATAAATATGTACTTGGTTATTTGGGTTCCTTTCGATATTAATTTTCGGTGTGTGCTTAATTCTATCACTAAGAAATTAATCAGATTTTAGAACTTAATGATTTTATTATCACGGTACTACCTTCCTCCCTATATGTGCTTGAATATTAATTACTCCATGTAATTTGTAACAACTATTTCTTCAATGGATACTATATCCCTACTCTCCAAATACTACATTTTCCCTTCTGCACTCCATATTCTAAGGTTAACCTCCATGTTAAAAAATGGAAAAGTTGAAATTTACGCTTGTTGTATTTTCTTAATAATTATATGTTCCACACGGGTTCTGCATCTTATACAATACCTACTTAGGTCACAACATTCTTTGACTACACAATATTATGCAGAAACCCTACTGGTGTATGGTCCCTATATGATTTTTCTTTTTTTATTCTTTACCACTCACTATTCATGTCTTTCTTCTCACATCTCTTTATCCCAACAAATCTGTGGTTAGCCAAATTCCTTTGTATAATAGGTCTTAGATTTAACCTATAAGAGATGACATGATTTAGATGAAACCCTTGAATATAAGGCATCTGAGTCTTATATAACAATAATAACTTGTCAAATACCATCAACTCTTTTTTATAACAAAGTAGTCGAGAGATAAATTCTCATTGTATACATATCCCTCTTTTACTTTAGATATAGAAATCTACTATAGTAATATATTGTGTATAATGGGGGCGCTTATATCATTTCCAACTTATATACTAATAGATAATTTAGTTTGTAACAAACCGATTATATACCCCTTCTTCCTTCCTTGTTTGGAATTTAGGTTTAATTCCTCCAGTAATATATTATCACGGTCTTATATTACCTTGGACTTCATGCAACAACTTATATTCAATTGTTATTTGTGCTATCATTACATTTATAATCAATAATGAAATCACCTCTTCTCTTATTATACTTTACTCACTTTAGTTACAAATTGAAGATGGCCTAAAGAGGTTGTCTCTCTTCTATAGCAAGTTTGTGTATGGGGTAATGTTGTTATTGCATTATAGAGTTTGCAGTACTCAACACTAAAGACATAAAATCTATGCATACCATTGGATAGTATTTGTATCCTGACTCTATCTCTCATCTATTGTATTATGGTATTTCATTCTCTTTAGATCTATTTGGTTGGGAATTTTGTTTGTTGATATTTTTTTTCAATTTACTTTTCTTACTATATCTCACCCTCTTATGGGTCTTTTTGAATATATAAACTTGAACTCTCAATACAATAAAATTCTCAAATCCTAGTTTTAGTGATAACAAGTATAATATTGTTGATATTTGTCTTCCTCAACCTATCCAATATAGTTTTACTAATAAGTGGGTCCAAGCTTCAAGCCCTTTACACCTTCCTACAATTATATTATAGAGGGTGGCACTTCATATTCCGTTAGCACCTAAGTATGATCTAGAGAATGCCAATTTCTATTTTATAGCTATGGGTTGGCCCATACCCCTCAACCTTGAACCTAAATCTTTGATACTATATGTAATATACCTCAAGTTCATACTCATTTTGTTTTTATAGATAAAACGATTCTTAACTATAATTATCAGTGAGTGACAACATATTTCTAGATCATATATCTTTAGATTATCTATTATTAAAATTTTGGTCTTCTCACTTGTAATATATTTATTTATTTCATTATTTTTACGGATACATATCACTCCAATTATTCAAAACTTCTATGTTATTTTCTATTATTGTATTACCCCTTAAATATATGTCTAACCTCTATTATTTAATACTTGTAATTTACTTATTCCTTCAAGGCGACATATATCTTGTTATATATATATAACTATAACACTACAACTATATCGGTATGGATACTATTTCCTACATTTATTCGTTCAACCGTCCAAAATATGCTTTAAAATATCAACATTTCATATGAAATTTATTAGCTTTAATACATTTTAAATATACGTATGAATAGTACCAAGCCATATTTTGTCCTTTGTTATAACTATGGAGTATTTTTCCCTTGAATATATTTATCTCATCGTGATACTTTTATTCAGCTTTTATTTCTCGACGATTGGAGATAATCGCCAAAGTATTGATATTTGTTTAATTTTAAGAAAATGCCAGATGGTTGTACCCCATATAAGATTCTTTATACACTTGGAAAGATGGAATGAATCCACCTTAAAGACGGCCTCCTGAATTGCACATTGGGTTCTGTCACTAGCCTTTTTCACTACATCGAGTAAATATTAGGATAAAACGGTTAAGGATAGTTAGGGTTATAAAAATGAATACCCTACCATTTTCACTCATTTCCTTCATCATTTCATTTCTCTTCCTCATGATTCTAGAGAGTTGTTATGTTTATGCCCATTATGCTACAATTCTTTTTCCATCCTATGCTCATTACACATGCTATTATGGTTTGTCATCCATATGGAGACGATGCTACATGTATATATTTCTTTATTAAGTGAATTTTCACGAGCACTGAGTTTACTTCGAGGATACCATTCGATTCTTATCTATTTATTATTTCTGGGTTTTAACAGGTATCCTAATTTTTTACTGGTGTTGTGACATTCTCGGAGAAAACTTGGGGTTTCAAATAAACTCCAATTTCAAAGACAAAATGAAATTTCAATCAAGACATTAGGGTCTAGTTATTTGTTTTCATTGTACTAAGACCCTCATTGTATTGTTATTCTAATTGTTTAAAGTTATGGATTTTTCCTTTTTCGTCAATATGAACTTACGGAGGAAAATTTCGTAAGTAATTTTGTATTTTCATCTTCCATGAAAAATATCTTTGGAAAATCTCATTTTGTATTCCAAAAATTGGGGTTTGTATTTTCTTTTCTAATTCTCTTTTTATTCATTTTTATTTATTTTTTTAATAACCTTAGATACTTACAATTATAAAACGATGAATTTGTTTACCTCGGTTGGTATTAGAAGTCAATGTTCATGATGCAAGAGCATCTCGATGACAGGGCAAAGACGCAAGTAAGGGAATATGGTTTCTGAAGAGGACAGAGGGATTGATTCATGTAGTGGGAAACATACTTGTTTTCTTTTAATTTCCTTTTTTTTTTATTAAGTTATTTAGAGATACTGTAATAGGATGTAATTAGGAAATGTAATAACTAGATTAGGGTCATTGTTTTGAAACAAATAAGTTGTTATTGTAGAAAGTCATGATAAAAAAAAATGTACTCGGAAATCAAACAAAATTCAGTATGAAAACTAACTGCTGTAACTAATTGACAAACTGGACAAACTGCCAGCAGTTAGAACAGTTGTAACAGTGCTATTAAAGGGTGAAACAAAGCACAAACAAGAGTTAGGAACAGAAGGAGTGATACTCAGAGAAAGAATACAAATAATCAAAGAATTTTCTGTGCATATATCCTCATAGTGTCCTATTTGTGTCTGAATTTTTTTTAACAGAGAAACTACTATGTAAATGTCCTAAAAGCTTGGTCACAAAACGAAATTAAAGCAAAGAGACCTTCGAATATCGAATTCATCGAATGCAAACAAGAAGAACAACGTTTTTCTGCAAACAGTCATAACAGAGGAACCACAGCGTGCAACGGGATTCGTTCAATATTTCTTTACATACAAAAAGGCAGAGTTGCCAACACAGAGAAAAGAACAACCATAGTACAACCCAGGTATGCAAATCCTAACAGCATAACAAAATTTCATTTCCAGAAATTCATTTACAGTCATCAAGCTAATGTCCATTCATATTCCACATTTAAAAAAACTTGAGAACAAAACCCAGTTCGCGGATTGGGAACTGTAAACCCTCATCCACATAAACCAAATTCCATACATTTTCCAAACCGACAATTATAGTATTTGGGAGAGATCCTATCAAGAACAGGACTCCATATAACAGTGACTCGAAACCTACAACCAAACCAACTCATACGCCGAGAGACACAGACAAACAATTACAGACAAATAAAGCAAAGCTACCCGGAACTGTCTTGGAGTAGTCGAAGGCCCCAGCACCGAAACCCTCGGTCGCTGCACCTACAAAACACATCACAGGACGAGCATTAGAAACCAGTGAAAGGACCTGCAAAGTTTCAACATTAATTTTAAATTTAGAACAAGCAAGGATACGAATTGTTCCACTTACCTAGTGTAGGAGCCGTGACCAACACAAGTGAAGGCGCCGTGACCAACTCGAGCACAGATCTTTTGTTTTCTCCCTGCTCGCAAGGAGCCGAAGTCGTTAGACGCAGAAGAAGGAATAGGTAAAGCAAAATAGCAGAGAGAGCACGCTTACCAGTTGCACCGGAGCAGGAAATGACGACGAACAACGCCATTGTTTTGTCAAGACCATGCCTGAGTGAACTGTCGCTGTAGAACGAGACGAGAACCACTCTCAAAAAAAGGAAAATCGACACATAGAGATAATGACAATGAAGACCAGACCATAAATTGGACAAAGGACGCACAGAGGTAGAAACCCATAAAAGAAATCGACCATTGAAAACCATGGACAGTCTAAACACAAACAGGGAACGGACCTTACCAGTTTTCCAAATCCTGCAAACGACCGAGACACTTCCACCAGAGGAATCGGACAAACAATGCTATGAGAACCGCTGCAAGCACACAAGCTCAACAGACTCAGACAAAACCCCAAACCGACTAACAAAACTCTCGTCGAAGCTGCAAACTACCAACTTGTATCATACAGAATCCGGGAACTAAATTTCAACTGAATACAAAGCATCGCAGGAAGGAACCACTGTAAACAATCACCAAATCGCTAAGAGCTCGCGGAAGGAGGCAAGAAACCAACACAGGAGCAAATGAAACCAAAGGTGGCAGAAACCCTATACGAGGGCAGGGGTTAGAATCCCCATACAGTACAGGTGTCCATCTCATATACCGCCAACAAACCCTCCGTAAATAGACAATTAATTGCCTACAGATTGATAATCAAAATATCTCTGACCAACGTTCGGTGTAAATCAATATCAAACAACAGTACAAGCTAAGTGGAAAGGGAGCGATGGCGGGACCACGTGGGCTGGCCCCATCAAGTGGTATCAGAGCAGTTGATAAAAAGAGAAAAAATGGAAGTTCAAAGACGGGGACGTGGAAGAGGTGTGCGCAGAGGAGTAGACGAGGGCTTGAGAGAAGAGTTGAGGGTCCTTATTGCTCACTTAGAAGCAGTGGAGGCAGGAAGGAGAAGAGACCTAGAACTTGGGGATGATAGCGAGGATGAAGCAGCAACTACCACGGAATGGTCAGAAGAAGAGGCCCTGGAGATAAGACTGTTGAGATCAGTGCTGTTAGCCAGCAGCAAACCCAACCCTGAGATTTCTAATTACGATGGTAGTCTATCCGCAGATGTTCTGCTGGATTGGGTAAGTGAGTTAGATAAGTATTTTGAAAATGAAGAGATCAGTGAGGACAAAAGAGTTAGATTTGCTGCAACCAAGTTAAAAGGATACGCTACTTTATGGTGGGATAACATCCAAGCAAACAGGAAGAGGATGAACAAACTACCAATAAAGAAGTGGCCAGGAATGGTGGCAAAACTGAAGGGCAGGTTTTTGCCTAAAGACTATCAGGTCGAACTTTATCGACGAGTGCAGAATCTAAGGCAGAAAGGTATGACCATAAAGTAGTACACAGAGGAATTTTATCGTGTAAATTTGCGGCCTGGTTATACTGACGATAGTGCAGAGAAGACAGCGAGATATGTTAATGGTTTGAGGATGGAAATATTGGACGAGATCAGTATTCTCTCACCAAGGAATATAGAAGAAGCCTTTCAAAGTGTTGTAAAGGGAGAAGAAAAAATTAATCGGAAACAGAACAACAGGAGAGGACGAGGAAATGGCAGAGGACGAGGACAGTCCTATGGCAGAGGAAGAACTGCCACTAACAGTGAGGAAGTCGGCAGCTCCAAAACTTCAGGGATAGCAGAGAAGGGGGATAGCACTAGAGGAGGTCGGCCATATCAGCGGGGAAGGGGAAATGGTCGCGGAAGAGGGGCAAATGTCCAGTGCTACAGGTGCCATAAGTGGGGGCACAGATCCTTCGAATGCCCGGAAGTTGATCATACCAACCAGAGGGGAGCATTTGTTGCACAGCCTGAGGAAGCTGAAGCACAGCCGCGGGAAGTAGAAAATGAGGCAGAAACAGGGGAGGCATTAATTCTGAACAAAGTGTTGTTAAAGCCAGCAAAGGAAATGACTGAACAAAACTAGTGGACGGCACTGTTCCGAACAGTTTGCAAATCACATGGAAGTGTTGCAAACTAATCATAGACAGCGGGAGTACACATAACTTAGTTGCTACAAAGATGGTGGAAAAGCTTGGATTAAGGCGGCTTAAACATCCCACACCTTACAAGGTGTCTTGGCTACAGAAAGGCCACTAGTTACTAGTTGATGAGCAATGTGAAGTTGAATTTTAAATTGGCAAATACCAAGACAAAGTTGTCTGCGACATTATGCCAATGGACGTATGCCATATACTGCTAGGAAGACCATGGCAGTATGACCGGAAGGTGACACATGATGGGAAAACAAATTGTTATAAGTTTGTGAAAGATGGAGTCAAACATACCCTTGTAACCATCAAGGAAGAGGATACAATAGATTCAAGTGGAACAAAAGCATTGTTAATTGCAGGAAAACAGTTTGTTAGGCAGATTCAAGAAAACGAGGTGAATTATGCGGTGGTAAGAAGGACAAGAGCAGTGTCACTGAACACAGAAAAATCAGAATTGCCTACAGAGATACAAGAGTTGTTGGAAGAATTTAAGGATATTGTGGTTGACGATTTACCACACATATTGCTACCTAGAAGGAGCATCAGCCATCATATCGAGTTTATACCTGGAGCAAGTCTACGAAACAAGGCAACATATAGAATGAGCCAGAAAGACAACAAAGAGATTCGTAAACAAGTGCAAGAGTTACTGGATAAGGGACTGATCAGAGAAAGTTTGAGCCCGTGTGCGGTACAAACAGTACTTGCACCTAAGAAGGGAGGAGAATGGCGGATGTGTACGGATTCACGAGCCATCAACAAAATCACTATACGATATAGATTTCCCCTACCCAGAATGGATGACATGATAGATTGTCTTAGCGGAGCAGCCTATTTTACGAAGATTGATCTGAAGAGTGGATATCATCACATCAGGATCAGGGAAGGAGATGAATGGAAAACAACCTTCAAAGCCAATGAAGGGCTGTACGAGTGGCTAGTCATGCCGTTTGGCTTGAGAAACACTCCTAGTACTTTTATGAGGTTGATGAATGAGATGTTAAAAGAATTTATTGGCAAAGTTGTGATAGTTTACCATGATGATATTCTGATTTTTAGCAGGACCAGGGGAGAACACCTTCAGCATGTTCGAAGGGTGCTAGAGAAGTTACAACAGAACAAATTGCTGATAAACTTAAAAAAATGTACTTTCCTACAGAAGGAACTAGTTTATTTGGGGTTTGTAGTCGCAGAAAATGAATTGAAGATGGATCCAGAAAAGATCGCAGTAATCGTCAATTGGCCATCACCGAAGAGCTTGTTTGAGGTATGTAGCTTCAACAGATTGGCAAGTTTTTATAGGAAGTTTATTGGAAATTTCAGTGAAATCTGTGCACCAATGTTGGACACTAGCAAGAAGGCCAGTCAGCCTTTTTGTTGGACTAGTGCAGCAGAGGACAGTTTTGAGCTTCTAAAACGGAAGATTACGAAGAGACCAATCTTGAGGCTACCCGACTTCGGCAAACTTTTCCAGGTCTGATGTGATGCAAGTGGGATAGCTATTGGCGCTGTGCTCAGTCACAAAGACAGACCAGTGGAATTTTTTAGCGAGAAATTAAACGGAAGCAGGCAGAAATACTCCTCGTATGACAACGAATTTTATGTCGTGGTCCAAGCTTTAAAGCATTGGAGACACTACCTGCTGGGCAATGAGTTTGTATTGTTTTCTGATAATTCAGCGTTACAATATGTAATGCAACAGCACAAGATGGACCAGAAGCACACCAAATGGGTAGAGTACTTACAGAGTTTCACCTTCATGCTAAAGCATATTAGTGGACAAGCCAATAAAGTGGCAGATGCCTTGAGCAGAAGAGCTTTGCTCTTACAAGAGAGCAGAATAAAGGTGATGGGATTCGAACATCTAAAGGATTTGTAGCAGACTGACGGTGATTTCAAAGAAGCCTTTGAAGCATGCCAAAGTCCCGTGTTGAGGAATACAAGCCCATGGCTGGACTACAACTTACAAGAAGGATTATTGTTTAGAGGTGGACAGTTATGTATTCTGGACTGTTCGATGAGGGAAAATAATGTACGGGAGAAACATAGTGGTGGTCTAGCTGGTCACTTTGGCATAGATAAAACTTTGGAACAACTCGGACACTTTTATTACTGGCCCCGAATGCGCAGAGATATCCAACGATATGTGAACAGGTGTAAAGTCTGCTAACCGGCAAAGGGACACAATCAAAATACTAGACTTTACACACCACTACCAATTCCGAGCAGGCCATGGGACTCAGTCAGCATTGACTTCGTCTTAGGACTGCCTAGAACACAGTGGGGGTATGACTCAGTGATGGTGGTGGTAGATAGATTTTTGAAAATGGATCATTTTATTCCTTGTCGGAAAACTAGTGATGCCACGTATGTAGCTCACCTGTTTTTCACGGAAGTTGTTAGATTACATGGCCTACCAAATTCTATTGTTTCTGACAGGGATGTAAAATTCACAGGACACATTTGGCGCACCCTGTGGAAAAAGATGGGCATGCAACTAAACTTCAGCTCTGCGTATCACCCGCAGACTGATGGGCAAACGGAGGTGGTGAACAGGACTTTGGGAAATTTGTTGCGGAGTTTGACTGGGGAAATTCACGGTTATGGGATCGTGTTCTCGCACAGGTAGAATTCGCTTATAACGATTCACCCAATCATAGCACTAGACATAGCCCGTTCGAAATCTTGTACGGCATGCACCCTCAGGGAATACATGAATTACGAGATTTGGGAAATTAGAAAGGAGAAGCGCAGATGCAGAAGATTTTGACGAAGCAATGAGCGAATTACATGAACAGGTAAAATTAAAATTGCAGGACAGCGCATAGAAGTACAAACAGCAAGCAGATTCAAGGCGAAGGGAAGTACAATTTAATGTCGGAGATGAGGACCTTGCGCATTTGTGCAAGGAACGGTTTCCTAAGGGTACGTACAATAAACTAATGTTTAAAAAAATTGGTCCCTGCAAAATCTTGCACAAATTCTCAGCCAATGCCTATGAAATTCAGCTGCCACCTAATATAGGCACATCACCTATTTTCAATGTGGCGGACCTGTTTCCATATACTGCCCAAGCGGAGGAGGACAGTGTGGTACGGCCAGAACGGGACACCCAAGTTGGAGACAGTTCTTGGATGAGACATATGCCTTTGGCTCAATCCCATGAGATTGAAGGAATTCTCAGCACAAGGTAGCCAAGAAGACATGCAGGAAGGAATATCTGCGATACCTCGTCAAGCGGAGAGACCGTCCAATGGAGGAGAACTCATGGCTCGACGTGGCACAGATACGAAAAGTTGGCTATTCGATGGAGGAGCTCATGGAACGGAGCCATGAATTTATTTTACCCCAGGAGCCTGATGCAGGAGCATCTAGCTGACAGGGCAAAGATGCAAGTAAGGGAATATGGTTTCTGAAGAGGACAGAGGGATTGATTCATGTAGTGGGAAACATACTTGTTTTCTTTTAATTTCCTTTTTGTTTCTTTTATTAAGTTATTTAGAGATACTGTAATAGGATGTAATTAGGAAATGTAATAACTAGATTAGGGTCATTGTTTTGAAACAAATAAGTTGTTATTGTAAAAAGTCATGATAAAAAAAATATACTGGGAAATCAAACAAAATTCAGTATGAAAACTAACTGCTGTAACTAATTGACAAACTGGACAAACTGCCAGCAGTTAGAACAATTGTAACAGTGCTATTAAAGGGTGAAACAAAGCACAAACAAGGGTTAGGAACAAAAGGAGTGATACTCAGAGAAAGAATACAAATAATCAAAGAATTTTTTGTGCATATATCCTCATAGTGTTCTATTTGTGTCTGAATTTTTTTTAACAGAGAAACTACTATGTAAATGTCATAAAAGCTTGGTCACAAAACGAAATTAAAGCAAAGAGACCTTCAAATATCGAATTCATCGAATGCAAACAAGAAGAACAACGTTTTTCTGCAAACAGTCATAACAGAGGAACCACAGCGTGCAACGGGAGTCGTTCAATATTTCTTTACATACAAAAAGATAGAGTTGCCAACACAGAGAAAAGAACAACCATAGTACAACCCAGGTATGCAAATCCTAACAGAATAACAAAATTTCATTTCCAGAAATTCATTTACAGTCATCAAGCTAATGTCCATTCATATTCCATATTTAAAAACAACTTGAGAGCAAAACCCATTTCGCGGATTGGGAACTGTAAACCCTCATCCACATAAACCAAATTCCATAAATTTTCCAAACCGACGCTTACAGTATTTGGCAGAGACCCTATCAAGAACAGGACTCCATATAACAGTGACTCGAAACCTACAGCCAAACCAACTCATACGCTGAGAGACGCAGACAAACAATTATAGACATCCAAAGAAAAGCTACCCAGAACTGCCTTGGAGTAGTCAAAGGCCCCAACACCGAAACCCTCGGTCACTGCACCTGCAAAACACATCACATGACGAGCATTAGAAACCAGTGAAAGGACCTGCAAAGTTTCAACATCAATTTTAAATTTAGAACAAGCAAGGATACGAATGGTTCCACTTACCTAGGGTAGGAGCCGTGACCAACATAAGTGAAGGCGCCGTGACCAACTCGAGCACAGATCTTTTGTTTTCTCCCTGCTCGCAAGGAGCCGAAGTCGTTAGAGGCAGAAGAAGGAATAGGTAAAGCAAAATAGCAGAGAGAGCACGCTTACCAGTTGCACCGGAGCAGGAAATGACGACGAACAACGCCATTGTTTTGTCAAGACCATGCCTGAGTGAACTGTCGCTGTAGAACGAGACCAGAACCACACTCAAAAAAAGGAAAATCGACACACAGAGATAATGACAGCGAAGACCAGACCATAAATCGGACAGAGGATGCACAGAGGTAGAAACCCATAAAAGAAATCGACCATTGAAAACCATGGACAGTCTAAACACAAACAGGGAACGGACCTTACCAGTTTTCCAAATCCTGCAAACGACCGAGACACTTCCACCAGAGGAATCGGACAAACAATGCTATGAGAACCGCTGCAAGCACACAAGCTCAACAGACTCAGACAAAACCCCAGACCGACTAACAAAACTCTCGTCGAAGCTGCAAACTACCAACTTGTATCATACAGAATCCGGGAACGAAATTTCAACTGAATACAAAGCATCGCAGGAAGAAACGA
Source organism: Pinus taeda (assembly GCA_000404065.3). Classification (NCBI taxonomy): domain Eukaryota; kingdom Viridiplantae; phylum Streptophyta; class Pinopsida; order Pinales; family Pinaceae; genus Pinus; species Pinus taeda. Next base: position 165,644 of record APFE030214676.1, read on the forward strand.
CTGTAAACAATCACCAAATTGCCGAGAGCTCAAGGAAGGAGGCAACAAACCAACACAGGACTAAATGAAATCAATGGTCACAGAAACCCTATACGAGGGCAGGGGTTAGAATCCCCATATAGTACAGGTGTCCATCGCATATACCGCCAATAAACCCTCCGTAAACAGACCATTAATTGCCTATAGATTGATAATCAAAATATCTCTGACCAACGTCTGGCGTAAATCAATATCAAACAATAGTACAAGCTAAGTGGAAAGGGAGGGACGGCGGGACCATGTGGGCTGGCCCCATCAGTTCACTATTTTTGATGTTTATTCTTTCTATTTCTCTACACTTATAATATTAATTTATTTTATTTATTAGAGATAATGACTGGAAATGGCTATGTTATTGTCCAGGTAACTTTACCTCTCCTAGTTTCTATTTTTATTTGGTTATTCATTTCATTTCCTCTGCAAATCTTACCTAACCTTCTACAATTCTCACTTTTTTAGGTAAGATTCATTCTCAGGGTAATTTCAACTTTCCTTGATAATACTCTTTATTTTTTCCACAGTTTAAATCCACATGTGTTGTTCTACAGGGCAATTTCTCCTCCAAACCTCATACTTTGTGTGATTGACCTGAGATTAAAGTTTTTTAAAATTTTATAGTTTACTTGAAACCCAACACATGGTTTCCCATTTTAGTTTTCTAAGCTTTCATCCGAATGCTACCAAGGTCATTGCAATTACTATGGATTTTACCTTAATTAGTTGTATGGATAATTTATTTGTGCAATATACATTTATATGAAAATCTTCATCAAACCTTCTCTTCCATAACTTATTTCTAAGACTTAAATATATATGCGCGCGCACGACTCTCTGTGTGTGTTTCTTTATTATATAGAAATGTATCTATGTTCTTGAAGTCATAGCATGCATAGTCATGAAATATGTAGATATATTGGTAAAACTAGCTTCAACTCATTATGTCGGTATATATGAATTTCATTCATTTTCAATGAGTTCTCGCGTTACAAACTTGTATATTTTTTTTTCTATTTGACAAACCATGTAAATTCATTTGTAAATTTTAAAAAAGTTTATGGCATATCGTCATTTTCTTTATTTACATACGATTTCTCCAATTCCTCCTACACGGTGTTAATTGGGAACGTATAGCACTTTGATAAGCATTTTTCTATACTTCATGTGTCTACTTTGATATGTGATTTTTCTCCTATACCCTCCTCTACTAATGATTATATTTAGTAATTTTTAAATATTAACCAAGCCTCACTACATTATTCTTCAACTACCAATTTCAATACTTTGCATAAAAAATACAAACCTAAGCTTGAGAATTTACATACACAAGACAAATCTATGGAGTTTTTACCCTTAAAAAGATGAGTGGTTATAGTGATGCACTACCTTCTATGCTCCATTCAACTAGAATCAAATAGAAGAATTTATTTTTTTTATTTTAAAGAAATAGCATGAACATTTCGTGCTCGTTATGTGCATTTTTTATTCATAATCCTATCATAACACTTTTTGTTTATATTTGATAGGAATAAATTCTCTAATTTCCAAATTGTACCTATGTTTTTTGTTTCTATATAATATGGCTTATAATAAGATGCTCATGCTTATATAATTTGATTTTCATGAAAAAATATAAAGTATTTATCACAAAATTTGTTATCTCTCCCTTTTCCTAAGCCACATAGAATAACAATCACATGCCTCCATGATCTAGATCATTTACTTCAAGGATACATAGAAAATTGCATTTAGAAGATCATGTAACCAAGTGAAACATAAATATAGAAGAAGGATAAATCAAAAGAAATCGTGAGATGAAAGGCACCCAAAAAATTTGATAATGGAGTTCACCCAATGTGAACTACATCTCTGGGCCCTACTCAATGTGGGGAATCCTCTTTCATTAATTGGCAGCGAAATAAAATTACATGCAATCAAAAAATGACACCTTATACCTCGACTTATGGGGATGACCTAGAAATTTAGGCCTTTGCTAAAGAAACAGACTATATGATTGGATTCATGGAAAAAAATTGTGAAAAATGACTATAAAGTCGATCTTGTTCTGTGCTGGTTACATATGGGGCTCTAGAGAATCTTTTAGATTCCCCATAATATTTTGAGTGAGAATATTCCCAAAGATTCCAAGGGAATCTTTTTTGAAAATCGTGCCCAGATGGGGCATCAATTTGGCTCTAGTTCCCACATGATTTTGAAACTGGGCCTTCGCTCCACGCATCCTCCTCCCACAGTTTGGCACATAAGTGGTTTTTAAATAAAATTCGAGGTACTTTGTTTTAACTATCAACTTGGATGCGATGGTTGGCCAAGCCAGTTTGGGTCATTGGCAGGCCATCAATGACGAGTTCAAACTTGGACCTGACCACTATATATATATAAACACAATTTTATTTTCATTTAGCCCACTGTTCGATTGGAGGTCCCCTCTGCGGGCTATCATATGATTGCTAGTTAGCAGTTAATTTTTGTTAACTCTCTTGGTCGACCGACCGACAGTTAGGCTGGGCACTTTTGAAACCCATCGAAGTTTATAATAATTGTGTTATTCAAATATAACATGTTCCATGCTCATTGGCTAAGTTGGATAGTCGGCCAACTGTGTTCACCTGCGCTCCCGTCGGTGGTCGATCCATATTTTTAATTTTTTTTTTTTATTAATAGTCCACCTGAAAATATTTCCCATGGATTTTTTAAGGGTCATTAGAAAATTTAATCAGGTGACAAATTGGCCTCCCTTGACCACTGAGCAGGTCCAAAATGTTACACCTTTATAAAATCGACGATGCTAACTAAGTGCCGCATGGCGTGCCCTGATTGAGCTATATGGCTAACCAAACTACTGACGTCACCTGCCACAAGTCATCACCTGATTAACCCTCTATCCATCCTTATGGACACTTCACCTTGCTAACGTTATCATCCGTATGACTAATGTATGTCTCTGTACTACTGGTGTCAACATGCTGAGTGTCACTTATGGGTGTTGCCTACAAAAAATTTAGTGGTTTCCAAAAAACATCAGCGGACCATAACTTATTCATATGATGTCAATTGAGGTGTCATTCACGCCATTGGATTCAAAATGATGAGCTCTTCGATTTGAGAGTGTTTTCGTTCAATTTATAGTACTTTGAAAAATTGGCCTTTTAGGATCCTCTTATACCATTCCTCCATAGTAATGAATTTTTTCTCTGCCAAAAAACTTTATCAATCAATTGGAGAGTGAGGGAATTTCTCCCTCACTTTATCCTTTTCAATCCAATGGGCCTTATTTTGATGCACTCCCTTGAAACCAATACGAAGTTACCCCACATCTCCCCATTGTGAAGGTGTGGTTCTTTTGTCAAGAATGATATCTTCAGGTAGCTTTGCCAAGTATTAAGGTGCAAAATCATCCACTCTAGGAACCCGTCCAACCTCTTCAATTTCCATGGTCAAAGAAGGCTCATAAAGCTTCATGTTTTCAATGTTCAACACTAAGTAGATAGACATTTATGCTTCTAAATCAAGACGAAAATAATTTTCTCCAATATTCTCTAATATGGTGAAAGGACCATATCAAATTGTTCTCAACTTCTTTCCTTCCCATTTAATTATGTCTTTGTTGATATTGAGTGACACCCTATCTCCAACCTAAAGTCGGTGATCAACCTGATGCTTCTCATGCTGATCATTTTATTGTGCTTGATTTTTTTCCAAATATGGATACACTGCGTAGTAAATCAACTAAATCTATTGAATTAACTTTCATGCCTTGTCCCTATCATTTCCCTCACTTGAATATCCATCTCTCTCAAATACCATGTCTAGGGGATCCTTTCAAAAATGTCCAAAGCATGTCTTTAACGGTGATCTCTGAGTGGATGAATGGACGACACTATTGTATGCATGTTGTACATAAGGAAGTTTCTCCTCCCACAACTTGGGATCCCTCCCATAATAGCCTTGGAGTAAATGCATCATTGTGTAGATGACAACCCCCATTTTCCCGTTGGTTGGCGGAGTAAATGACATACTTCTCTTCATCTTGGTTTCCTTCATTCTAAATAAAATCTTCTAGAACACTCCAAGGAATGGAGACTCTTGATGAAACACAATGGTTGTGGGCAACCCAAAGTTGACCCATACGAATTGGAAGAAGAGATGAGCAGTCTGATCTGCAGTGATCTATGTTTTAGAAGGCATTAAGACACACATTTTACTAAATCGATCCACAACGACATAAAAATAGTCATGACCACTTCTAGACAAAGAAAAACCACCAAAAAATTCCATTGGCACACTTTCCCATGGACGAATCAAAAAAAGGAATGGTGTGTACAACCTTAATTTTCTATTAGTGGGCTTGCAAAATGAGCACAACACACATCCATTTACATATATTGTTACAATTTTTTCATGTGAGGTTGATAAAAATCCCTCTACAAATGACACAAATTTTTCCCTACACCAAAACAATTGAATAGAAGAGAGGTATGTGCCTCTCTGATTACATGTATTCTTTCATTGGCAGGGATACAAACATTACCAAGGTGCTACAACAATTTTCCCTACAAATTGTAATTGTCCACCTATGGTCCATGAGTCAGTTTTTTAGAAATCTCATTGAAATCTTCATCAACATATCATTCAGCATAAATTTTAAAAAGATAAAGAATCATTTTTCAAAACACTAGATGCATAAATATGAGGGCGTGAGAAAATATCTGTCACTTTTTTGCTAGTGCCCTTCTTGTATTTTATTACTACATGAAACTGCTGAAGGAACCCCAACCATCTGAAACGACGTGCTTGTTAAAGCTTGGTTTTTGACTAGAGGTACTCCAAGGGCTGATGATCTATGTGAATCATGGTATCGTTTCCAATCAAATAGTGCTTCAAAATTTTCACTCTTTCGACCAAGGCATGCAACTCCTTTTCATATGTCGGATACTCCACAAAAGCATGGGAGAATGTCTCTGAATGATAACTTACAGGTTTCCTCTATTGTATCATCACAAATCCCATGACATACCCAATGGCATCTATCTTGGTCTCAAATGGCAGTTGGAGGTCAGGTAAGGCCAAAATGGTTATGGTATTGATCTGATCTTTTAGTCTATCAAAAGATTTTTACTATTTTCCTCGCCACTAAAATATCTTCTTCACACTGATCAAAGAATGCAAGGGGGATGCAATGACAAAGAAGTTGGCAATGAATATTATCCATTATTGTACTACACCTAAAAATCTACAAACCTTTGTAACATTGGTGGTTTTAGGCCACTTTCCAATCATATCAACTTTAGAAGGATCTATTTTTAGCCATCCACCTCCAATAATGTGGCCCAAGTAAACCAAAGAGGTCTTACCAAACTCACATTTTGACATTTTAACATATAATTTTTCTCTTTTCAAAACATCAAGCACCCTTTTAGCATGACCCAAATGATATTCCTAAGTTCTACTGAAAACAAGAAAGTCATCAAGATACATAAGTACAAAATCATCAAGAAAATGTCTAGAAATGGCATTCACCATCCTCATGAATGTGGCTGGAGCAATGTACAATCTAAATGACATCACTAGCCATTCAAACAACCATTGTTTTTTCTTAGATGCAATATTCCACACATCATATTCTACAATCCTCACCTGATAATAGTCATTGCGCAAGTCAAGTTTTGTGAAATAGAAAGTATTTTTCAATTGATGTAATAAATAATCAATACACGGGAGAGAGTATCGATTCTTCACTGTTGTTTTTTTGAGTGCCATATATTCCACAAATATCGTTCATATTCCATCATTCTTTGGCACCAAAATGATGGGTCAACCACATAGAGAAGAACATGACCTTATGACCCCATGGTTCGGTAATTCTTGAACTTATTTCCTTATGTCCTCCATCTTAATCACTGATAACCTATACATTCAAATATTTCATAAAGGAACATCCTGCTACAAGTTAACTTCATGTTGGATGTCACTCTTTGGAAGCAACCCACTTAGTTCCTAAAAAAACCCATTATAATTAGAAACTAGCGTAGATCCATCTTAATCTCGAATATATCATGCACCGAGAAGGATCGAATCTCTCGAGGTGCAAACCCATTTTATGAGTGCAAAACTTGAGGAAATATTTGCACCTTGAGATATTTGATCCCTCTTGATGCTTGATAGATCTGGGGTTAAGATGGATCTAGGTTCTTTTCACTCGTGCGGTTATATAGAATTTGTTGAACATCTAATTATTTTAATAATTTTTAATATGCTAAATATGTCTTATATTAATTTGGTCAATTTAATTTTAACTTTAATTGGTTTCCTCAGCGTGTTGAGATGAGAGAGACTATTAGTAACTTGAATGATGAAAAATGATGAAATAAAAATTTTAAGTGAAAAATGACAATGTAACAATGTTGAATGATAGAAAATATGAATAATAAGAATATAGTCAATTACAAACAATATTCATTGTGATCAATCTAAAACTATTTTATTCTACTCTTCTTATTTTCAAACCTAATATTTATTTTATATTATTGCGTTTGAATGAAAAATGATTAACAATGTTGAATGATGGAAAATGGGAATAATAAGAATGTATCCAATTACAAATAGCTTACAGTTTCAGGAAGAAGACATTTCAGGTTAGTGAACATTTTATTTTAGATCAAAATTCAAGTATTGTACTTATGGTTGAATTATTGGAGATAAAAGCATTAGAGAGAGAGGGAAGCGAAAAAGGGAGGGATATATATATGGAGAGAGAGTGTCTATGTTTGGGGAGAGAGATAGAGAGATATAAACAAGGAGAGATAATGGGAGATATTAATGTGCCTACACTAAGATCAATGCATCTACTGCAAGCAATAAAATAGGATTAGAAATCAATATATACATTGAAACCAATGCATCGAGTGAAAGAAATCAAATAGGAGTAGAAATCAACATCTTCACTGAAATGAATGCATCTAGTGTAACTTAGGTATTAAATAGGATTAGAAATTGACATCTACACTGAAATAAATGCATCTAGTGTAAGGTATTACACAAGATTAGAAATCGACATCTACACTAAAATCAATGCTTCTAGTGTAAGTGATCAATTTGATTAGAAATTAATATCTACACTAAAACCAATGCATCTAGTGCAATCAATCAAATAGGAGCAAAATCAACATCTACACTGAAATCAACGCATCTAGTGTAATGTACTAAATAGCATTAGAAATCAACATCTACAGTGAAATCAATTCATTTAGTGCAAGCGATGAAATCAGATTACAAATTAATATATACACTAAAACAAATGCATCTAGTGCAAGCGATCAAATAGGATTAGAAATCAACAACTACATTGAAATCAGTACAACTATTTTAGTGAAAAACCAAAAAATACATGGCTTTCTAGATACAACTTCTATGTCTATACTTGTCTCTAAGTTTCTCTTTCTTCTTCCCTCTCTCTCCCTTCTATTATGTGTTTATCTTCCTCCCTCTATCCTTCTCTCCTGCCCCTCCCTATCTACTATGTATATGTCTCTGCACCTCTCCCTCCCTTTCTCTATATTTCTCTTATGCACTCCCCCCCTTGCCATCTATATCTATACCTCCCTCTATCTCTCCCCCTATTTGTCTCTCTTCTCAACCACTAGACACGTCTCTCTCTCCTCTCTCTCTCTCTCTCTCTCCTCTCTCTCTCTCTCTCTCTCTCTCTCCATATATATATATATATATATATATATATATATATAGATATATCCATCCCCTTGCCTCTTTCCCCCTTCATATATATCCATATATATCTCTTATCCACACATACACACACTCTCTTCATATCTATCTACTGTCTCAATCTGTCTCTCTCTCTCTCTCTCTCTCTCTCTCTCTCTCTCTCTACATAACTATGAGTCTTGCTACCAACATCTGTTTACCTCTATCTTCTCTTTTCCTCTCTCTTCTTCCCTCTCTCCCCCCTCCATCTATAAATCTATCTCCCCTTGTCTCTCCTTCTCATTCCCAAAAAATGCACACTCTCTCTCCATGTCTCTCTCTCTCTGGCTCTCTCTCTCTCTCCCTTTTCAGTCCCTCTACCTCTATGCCTTTCTCTCTCTATGTCTTTGCTCCCCTTCCATCTTCATCTCTCTCGTCTTCTATCTATCCTCTCTCTCTCCCTTTCTCTCCCACCTCCCTTCCTCTCTCCCCCCCATCACACACACTCTCTCTCACCACCCTCTCTCTCCCCTTCTTACTCTCCCCCTCTCTTCCACCTCCATATCTATCTCTCCTTATCTCTATCTTCCCCTTCTTTCCCTGACTCTATCCTCCCTTTTTGTCTCCCTTGCCTTGTCTCCTCTCTTCCTCATTCCATCTTCATCTCTCCCTTATCACTCACTCTCTACCTCCACCTCTATCTCTCAATGTCTTTGTTCTTCCCTCCCTCTCATTCCCCCTTCCAACTCCATCTCTCTCTCCCCCTCTCTCTCCTTGTTTTTCCTTCCTCTCTCTCCCTTTCTCTCCCACCTCCCACTCTCTCCACCCTCCAATGTTTCCACTATCTCCCTCTCTCTCTCCTTCTCTCTTTCCCACTCTCCCCTGCCTCCATATCTTTGCCTTCCTGCCTCTCTCTTCCCCTTCCTTCCCTATCTATATCCTCTCCTTTTCTCTCACTTCCCTTGTATCCTCTCTTGATAATTCCATCTTAATCTCTCCCTTATCACTACATATCTCTCTCTCAACATTTATCTCTCTAAATGTATTTGTTCTTCCCTCCCTCTCTTTCCCCTCCAAATCCATCTCTTTCTCACACTCTCTCTTCCTTCCTCTCTCCCTATCTATCCCACATCTATGTCTCTGTTGGGTGCAAGAATTACACTTAAGAAAACTCCTTAACACTTAAATTGTCAACATAGGGGATTCATAAACTTAGAGATGAAGAACAGGCAATGCGAGAGATGGTATGAATATTTATAATGTCAATCCATACTTTCTTTAAAGGAAATATTGTAGAATGAAAATAAAAAGAGAAAAAGGCAACTTGAACCATCAAAATAATCTAAGACTCGAACAAGGAAGAATGCATTTGCAAAAGGGATTTAGAAATAAAGGGGCAATCATTCTAACTAATTATTGATTAACTACTGAATGTGTCTTTTTATTTAGTAGAGAGACTTAGCAGTCTCATCAGATGGACCCTTCAAACCTGCTTATGTAGAGATTTCCTTCTTACACTAATTTGTCCTGCACTATCATAGTCTGCTTGCACTAGTGCTGGAACAAAGATTTATGCAAAGGGCATAAATGGTGTCTTTACTAAAATCATTTTTCTCCCTGCAAGGGCTTGAACTTTCTCAAGTTCAAATCACTCAGATCATGTGGCAAGAAACTATTCTTTGTACCAGATCAAAGCTTTTCTCACTTAGCATTTAATTCTTTAAATAAGTGCTTAGTTACGGCAAGTGCTATTATACTTTGAAATCAAATTGCACATATAAAAATGAATGTTTATAATTTTGACCAAGTGTAGAAATACAGAAACAATCCATATAATTTATCCTATCATAAAGTGTTTAATGAAAGCAAGAAAATTGCGGGAAGTAAACTAGAAAGGCTTGCTGCATCACACCAACGTGCACCGGTGCAGGTTCATTTCTCCTGCTTGGACCAGGTAGGAAAAACCAACCAAACAGAACCGTAGAAAAGGAATAGAACACCAATGTGAACTGGTTCAGGTTTGTTTCTCCTGCTTGGACTAGGCGAGAAAACCAATCCGAAATCAAGTGTAGGAAAAGGAATAACACGCCAACGTGCACTAGTGTAGGTTTATTTCTCCAGCTTGGACCAGGTAGGAAAGCCAATCTGAAATTAGGTGCAGGAAAAGGAAATTTAACTACTTCACATAGTGGATCTACTTTCACTCGAACAGGAATACATGTGCTTGAAATTAAATCACACTTGACAATAAAAACATAAATGACAAGAAACAAGAAATAGGGTAAACATGTTGGGTTGGTTGGGCCCTAGCCAACCAACCCATTTCCCTTTCAAATAGAAACGTTGCTCAATACTTTATCAATACACCAGCTTTCAAACAGAAATACGATCTATAAAACATGAGGTGGAGCTCCCTTCTTATTAATTCACTGAGGCAAATACATGCGTGAATACATAGTCTAACCTAGATTTGGGCAATAACAAAAGACAAGCATGTTACTGCCTCTCTGGCTGTATCTCTGTTCTATACAAATTTCTACCAAAAACCTCCTCTCATCCTATTTACATTCTCCATTATATAGATCTTTGGTGAAAGGCCAAAAATATTGTTTAACCAATTACATAACCAATATCCAGAATTTAGCTTCTCGACCTTCAAAATTAGATAGTTCAACAAAACTAGTCATAGCCAATCTCTAGTTGTTCATTCTTCATAAATTCGATCTTGGCTCTTTTTGGATTGACCTTGTTGTCATGGCTAGAGCTCAGCTGCCTTTAGATCTATCTTGCTATCGTGGTTGAAGCTGCTCAAAATGAGGCGGTGATCAAGGAGGTTTGGATATGCTGCAAGGATTTGTTATGCTAACACCAGTGTAACACTTGAGTAACAAATAAACATTGGAGGTATCAATAAGTTACAAGAGTGACTATAAGCAAGAAATCATGTAATAAATAATTAATTAATGCTAAGTTGAGTTTAAAATATGAAATATAAAGTTCATACGAAATATGTCATCACTCTTGGACTAATGCAAGATGAGGGTGTATAAGAGAGGTAAAACAACAGTAAATGGTTGTGATTTAGGAAGGGGAAAATGACAAAAAGAGAGCAAATTACGGGGCTAACATCCTCCCATCCTTAGACTATTATGTGTCCTCACACAACTCTTTACCTCTGCAAAAAACGTCAAAACTTTGACCATTCCAACTCAATCCTACTCTGGCATACTATCATCAGCCTGCACTATTTCAGACTTCTTATTTTTTATGTTCTTTAGTTTCTTTGTCACTTTTTTAAGTCACTTGAAACATTGCGTAGCTCGGTACTTCCAGATTTTAACTTCTCTTTTCTTTTTCCGGATCTTCGTCGTCAATTCTGCTCTACTCTATTCTTTATCCTCCTATGCCTTAGCTATAAGTTGCTCTAAGTTTTGCACTTGAAGCTCAAGTTCAACTACCCGAGCAACAAGAGTTACCAAATATTTTTCCTTTTTTGTTTCGACAAGGGTTGTGTCTTCCTTAGGGACCTCAATATTTTCCATAGTTACATCAAGAAACTCTTCTTCCTCTGGTCCCTCTTGTTCTGGTTCTTCCTCCTCTGGTTCTTCTTCCTCTGGTTCTTCCTTCTCTGGTTCTTCTTCTCCTGCCTCTCCTTCTTCTGCTTCTTCTTCTATGGGTTGTTCTCCTCCTACCTCTTCTTCTTCTTTTGCTTCTTCTTCTGTGGATTTTGCTTCTTCTTTTTCAGATTCTGCCTCTTCTTCTTTGGATTCTACCTCTTCTTCTTTGGATTATGCCTCTTCCTCTTCAGATTCTTCTCCTCCTACTTCTTTTCCCACTTCTTCATCATCTGGTTCTTCTCCTCCCGTCTCTTGTTCTTTTGATTCTTCGTTTGCTACTTCTTTTTCTTATATTGGTGCAGGAGGGAATTAAATGCCCTGTGGGGACTGTCGTTCTTTGCCTGCATCAGATACTTTGTTCTTTTTCTGGGGCTTTTTAATGAAATCGGCCAACAGAGCATCGTCTTCGACCTCTGAAAATTTTGCTGCGTTCACAAGGACTAACAGGTTGTCATTTTCGGGGGTGTATGTCTGTACTGGTGGCGTAAAAGGAGTCTCTTCAACTAGTGCACTAGTTGTCTTCTTATTTGAAGATGGTGCCATTTTTGCTTTTCCAAATCATTTCCTTTTTGCACCGGTGCAAGAAGGACTCCATTTTCATTTTTACTCGGGCCCTTGCTTATGCTGGTAGGGTCCTCTGTCTCCTTTCTAGTGGCTGTCTCTTTATGTAGTTGTTTTAACAGTGCCTCCCATGTCATTCCTTTAACTTCTGGTTGTTTCAGGACCAAAATTTTTATCAAGTTGTGGTGATATAGCCTCGTGTCAGCCTGACCTACCCATCCGTCTTGCACACTTTTAGCCATTTTTCCAAGCTCTTAAGCAGAAAATAGGGGAAATTCATCCTCCACCGAACATGTCGGTCAACCTCAAAATGCTGCAACATCCTAAAATGTTATACCAAAGTGCGGGTGTATCTTCCCTCACAGGTCACAAACTTCTGTAGGATAAAAAGGAGGTGTTTCCACTGTCCCAGCAGGGCACTGCGCAGAACTCCTACCTTCCAGTCTACCTCTATCTTCTTATCAATGATGAAACACTGCCATCACTTCCATTCTACCTTTTGATATTTAAACCACTATTCACCAGTGTTCTCCAAGCTTGTTGTTGCTGCTATAAATTCTTTTGTGACTTTAAATTTGAGAGGCCCAATTTTCACTCGGCCATTTCTGAAACTCTTGGCAAACTGTAAAGCCACTTCTTTATCATGCCCGTCAAACATCTGCAAGAACTAAAGAAAAACCGAGTCTCACAATAGTGCAAGACTATTGCGATACTTGAAAGTCTTCTCTACATTACTCAGAGACAACGGTTCGTTCCAAATAGGTGGCATCGCTTCTTAACGACTATGAATAGTTAATAATTTTGCATGCAATACCGGGGAAATCAACTCTTATAAATAGATATCCAATTGTTTTCCATCCTTTCCATCTTATCATCCATTCATACACCATAGATGCACGACAACTTTGAGGTTAGGCCAGATTGGTACTTGCGCCGGCATTTTAATGGCTAGGTGAGGTAATAATTATGAGTGAAGGACATCTAGGATTATAGCAGAGATGGGTAATTATGTCCAAGCAACAATTAAAACATTCATGCATTCCTTCATAATTCAAAAAAGAACTTATCATTCATTAAGAAATGATCATGATTTCTATCTTAAAAACAACTTGTACTTTAAATAATTTTCTCCTAGTTAGTATGATACCATAAGTATTCGTCGGCTAAGTGAAAGGATTTCATATAAATTTTCATGATGACCACTTTCCTATGTTGTATGCTATGAAAAGAATAGCTTGTACTATGTTTCTGACAGGGTGCATGCTTGCACTGATCTGCTTGCACCGCTTAAGTTATATTATTTTGCTGGTACCCTTCTACTTGATTTATCACATAGGACAGCATGCTTGCACTAGTGCAAGCATAATATCTAAAAACAAAGAATTTAAATAAAATATAGGTTGGACTTCCATATGACTTCCTCAACTTATACTGGAAATTTGCTTCTCCCTTTCCTGATTCTTTAGAGCATATCCTTTTGCTCTTTGTGCACGAGATCCTGCAATAAATTCATGAGGGAATAAAGAAGTGGGAAAAGGGAAATTTCAAGAAGGGAAGGAATTCTATTACAGGCTTTCCAAGAATAGTACCAAAAGAGGGAATAAATAGAAGTGGGATATGGAAAAGAGTTTCAAGGGTAAGTGGGATTTTTTCGAAGCGGACAGGGTAAATTTAGAAGAATGTGGGAAGGTTAGTCATTCTAGGATGAAGAACAAAACTAAGGGAATATTAAGTGGAATATGAGGAAAAGCAAAAAAAATTCTAGAAGGTCTTCCTGCACTGGTGCAAGAAAAAATAACTGCAGTGAAAATTAAGCATTACTTGAGTAAAAATATCCATGCTGATTACCCCAATTGTATAAAGGTTGGTTCTGTTGAACCTTCTTTTAGTTGGTGGTCGCTAGCATATCTAAATATCAAGCAACATTTTCCTTTTATTATTAATTTTTGATCTTCCTACCAGCAAGCTGGTTTTCAGGTTGATCCTTCTACAATCATGTCAGTGAATTAATTTTCATAATTATAGGAAAATATTTTTTCTTTAATTTTTTTTTCTTTTTTTTTTTAAGAAGAAAGAGAATTTATATTTTCAAAAGGTTGGTATTACCATTCACTACTACCATCCCAAATTGTTGTTTGACTTGTTGTGTAAAATCTTTCGTGGTAGGTGGATGAAAATACTTCTTTAACTAGTGCATATTTACCAAGAATACTGAATTTTCTCCATCAATAGTTATAACTTCTACTACTCCATTCTCAAATACTCGGATCACTTCATAAGGTCCCATCCAACGTTTATGGAATTTCCCTTTAAAGATTTTAAACCTAGAATCATAAAGCAGCACCCAATCACCTCTTTGGAATTGCTTGTTCTGAATAAACTTGTCATGCCACATTTTACGTTGTTATTGAATTAGTATGTTCTACTGAATAGCATCCCTACAAAATTCATCTACCTCATCTAATTGGAGCAAACACTATTCTTGTGCCTCAGAGAGATCTAGTCCTAACTAAACTACAGTTCTGAAAGTTTTGATCTGGAATTCAATTGGTAACATAACCTGTTTGGCATATACCAGCTCATATGGTGTATGTCTTTTGCTATTTCTCCAAGTGGTCCCGTATGCCCACAAAGCCTCTGGTAATCTCTTAGCCTAGTCCTTCTGATGCATATTTATTGTCTTTATCAGAAAGGACTCAATCACTTTGTTCGTGGATTCCACCTATCCATTTGATTGTGCCTGATACGGCGTGGATTTCCTATGCTAGATCTTGTATTGCTCCATCACACTCTGTACCAGATTAGAAATAAACTGTGGACCACTGTCAGAAACAATTTCTCTAGGCACACCAAATCTAGTAAAGGTTTCAGTAAAAAGAAAACTCAACAACAACTTTTTCTGTGGCAAAAGAAAAAGATTTAGCTTCTAGCCATTTCGTAACAAAATTTGTACAAACCAAGATATTCTTTTTACTTAATGATGTTGGATTTATTGGCCCTATAAAATCAATAGCCCATTTTTCAAATGGATCTATCATAAATTGGGGGCATAGAGGCATTTCATTGGTTTGATTAGGCTAGCCCATTCGTTGACAGCTATCACAATGCCGGACATATTGTTTGGCATCCTTAAACAAGGAAGGCCAAAAGTAACCAGTATGCAATACTTTATATGCAGTCTGCTTATCAGTGAAGTGGCCTCCACAAGGTTCATCATGAGCAGATTTCAATATGTTAAACACTTCCTCTTCTCTTACACACCAACGGATAATCAGATCTGGACTAGTGTAAAACAGATCTCCTTGAATCCAGGAATATTCAACACTTTTCTGAACAGTATTCCGCTTTTCATGGGTGGACAAGTGGGGTGGTATTTTCCCAATAACCAAGTAATTAGAAATGTTAGCAAACCACGGGGAATCTATTGACATAGTAAAAATGTGTTCATCTAGAAAATCATCATTAACAGGAGTTGCTTCACCAGGATTATCTAATCTAGAAATAAATTCTGCTACAACATTGGATTTTCCTAGTCTATCAACAATAGTAATATTCAATTCCTGCAATAATAGTAACCACCTAGTCACTCTACCACTAGTTAATGGCTTTTTCATCAATTATTTAATCGCAAAATGAGCAGTATGTACAAATACTTCATATCCTACAATATAGTGCTCGAACTTATTAGTTGCAAAAATTACATCTAAAAACTCTTTCTCTGTAACTGTATAATTTAATTCAATGGAAGACAAATTCTTACTAATATAATAAATAGCATAGGATTGCGTATTTTCTTGTTGTCCTAAAGCTGCACCAATAGCCAAATCTTAAGCATCAGAGGAAATGTGAAAAGGCAGAGACTAGTTAGGACCTCTCAAAACTGGTACATGTACTAACTTTTCCTTCAATGTTTCAAAAGCCTGTTGGCAAGCTGTGGTCCAACAAGTTGAAAAAGTGGGGCAACTATCTTAGAAATTTTTTCAATGAATCTCTTATAGTAACGAGCATGTCCTAAAAGACCTCTTACTTCCCTTTGAGTTTCGTGTGTAGGAAGATGCGGAATGATTTCGATCTTTGCTGGATCAATCTAGATATCTTTACCAGAAATCAAATGGCCAAGTACCACTCCTACTTTGCACATTAATCTACATTTCTTGTCACTCGTGGTGAGATGGGCTTCCTGACAACGAAGAAGTACATTTTCCAGATTGTCGAGAGTTTCCTGAAAAGAATCACCAAATACACAAAAGTCATCCATATAAATTTCTATAAATTCTAGATCAACAAAAATGGCCAAGACTTCCTTTTGAAGGCTATTCAGGGCATTACATAAACCAAAGGGGAGCACTCTATAAGAAAATGTACCCCACGGACATGTAAAAGTAGTTTTTATCCTGATCTTCGGCTGGAATCTATATCTAGTTATAACCACTAAAGCCATCCAAAAAGGAAAAATATTTCTTTCCTACAAGGGTATCAAGCACCTGGAAAATGAAAGGGAGAGGGAAGTAATATTTGAGAGAGGCTTTATTTAATTCTCGATAATCAATACAAATATGCCATCTTCCATATTTCTTAGGTACTAGCACTGATAGAGACACCCACTAACTATCAGAAATAGGATAGATAAAACTAGCTTCCAAGAGTTTCTATACTTCTTCCTTCACAATATATGTTAGAGTTGGATTCATTCACCTTTGGGGTTGTTAGACAAGTCGGGCTCCTTCCTGAATATAGATATGATGTGTACAAGTATTAGGAGGAGTGCCCTTCATATCTTCATAGCCCCATGCAATGGCACTAAAATGGTTTTTGAACAAATTCGAAAGCTCCTCTCACTGAGATGAGTACAAATCTAAACTAATATACAAGGATTTACCGGGGCTAATCTCAACAAGAGTAGTATCAAGCTTAGGAATCCTCAAGGAGGTGGTCAAATGCAGCGGTATAGAAGAATGAGAATCATGGTTATCCTGAAAAGCTAGGTTGAAAATCTGGCTAAATAGCTCAAAATTAGGCATAGTGTCTAGATTATTCAGGAAATCTTGAATCACATCTTGTGAAGAACCAGTATGCTGATGGATAAGGTAAATAGGCTGAGTCTCCTCATCACTGCTCTGATGCAACCATAAAGTATCTCAAAGGTCCTAAATGGATCTGGTAGGGCGGTATAAGGTAACTTTCTTCCTAGAATCTTCATGTGAAATATGCATATCACTGGAGCGACATCTAATATATGCATCAGCTGTAGCAAGCCATGGTCGACCCAAGATCAAGGGATGTACTCCTACTGGGTTCTTTGGTTGAAGCACAATGAAATCAGAAGGATATTCCCAAGAATCTAATGAGATGATCACATCATTTAATACTCCTTCTAGATTAATTTTAGATCTATCTACTAATTCAAGCAAAGTGGGAGTAGGGCGAACATGAGATAACCAAAGTTGATCCATGTTTTTCTTAGTCATGACATTAATGGCTACCCCCAGGTCTATAAGAACATTAGAGACAAGGACATTGCCAATCTAAAATGAGAAAACAGGGTTTCTGGGATCATTATATTTTTTCATAGACACACATCCCATCATCAACTCTTCTGCCCTACCAACAAATTGAATGGTTTGGGGTTCTAGTCTCTTCCTCTCGGGTTTCTTGAGATAGAGTTCCTTAATAATCTTGGTACAAATAAGGATCTCTTTGATGGTTTGGAGAAAATATATCTTAATGAAAAGATTCTGAAGCTTTAATGCCAAGCTAGTCTCAAAAATAGGCTCACTTATTTCAATTACTAGCCTCTCTCGGAAGGGAGGCTGGTTGGAAGAAGATGGCATGGATTCAAAGGGTAAGGGTTTCTTAGTGATAACTTTTGGAGAATGATTAAGGTTTCATCTTCCTCTTTCTCTTCAACAATCACTCTAGGTTGCTTCTAATTTTCTAATGTTACAGTCCTTCCCGATCTTAATTGAATATCATGAACCCCAACTGGAATAGACTATTACTCAAATAAACATGGGCTTGTTACATAGAACATTCGCACTTCTTTATTATTGTTAGGATTGGGCATAGGTTAAGAAGGCAACTGAGGAGGTCGAAAAGGTGCAGGTATAGGTAATGGTGGGTAGACTGACTCAGAGGTTGAGGCATTGAATAAGGTGTATGTGTAGATGGATATGACTACATGGGTGGCTGGTAGGAATATGGATAATGAGTTGGCCCTCTCCAACCTTCTTGCCGTGGTTGAGAAGGTTGTCCATCCTGATATTTGTTCCCATACTGCCACTGTTGATCACTGGTAGGACAGGAATATGCATGTGAATTAAAACCAAAATAGTGTGGAGAAAATTCAGGAGCCATACCTACACCTACCTGAGGCCAATTACTTTTTTCTCCCATACCATACAAGTATTTAGCTTCAGGCTATCCCCCTGTAAATACAACTTTATGTCTAGGTATAGAGGGACATTTTTCTGTGACATGGTCTTCGGCACAAATATCACACTTATTAGTTTCTTTCAAATTAAGAGGACATTCTTTAGGAGGATGCTTGTCTTTACATTTAGGACAGAAAAATACTTAATGACTCTTGTTCCATCATGAGTTTTTGCTAAAATTTTAACGAGTCCAACTATTTGGTAATAATATTCATTTTATCAATTTTCATGCTTCCATTTTATTTTCTAGTCCAATAATCATTGCATCAGTAGATTCGGTTTTTCTACTTATGTTTCGAGTTCCTCTACCGGATCTATACTGGTTTCTTGAAATTTTCTTGCATAATTCACAAATTTGTTCAAAAGTTTGTTGAGAAATATCACCTTGTCCTAACAGATTTAAATTATTTCTAGCATTATCAGTAAGTCCTCTTAAGAACAAGGTTCTAATAGTACTAGAATCAAGCTTAATTTTTGACCTTTGTAAAATATACAAAAATATTTCTAGATAAAGTTCAAGAGTTTCATCATCATCCTATATGACTGTAAAACTCTCATCCTGCATGTCCCAAGTTTTGCAATATTCTTGATATTTAGACAAAAACACTCTCTTCATCTGATCCCAAGAGGCAATAGTGTTTCCTCCTAACCCCATAAACTACTGTAAAGCTGATTCGTTGAGAGTAACAGGAAGTAATCTTAGCTTCTGAGCATCAGTTGAATAATCCTAGCTTCTACAGAGAATATCAAAGTCAAATAAAAAAGAATCAAGATCATCATGAACTTTACCATGGAAATGAGGGAGAGCTGATGGTGGAATATTCTTCATTTGTGCCACAGTATTGGGGTCCACAATTGGGAACACAAAATTGGATTGTTCCCTACTTACCTAGCTTTCACCAGTCCCTTCCACATGATCTTCATGGTTTGCCATTGTTTCCCTTTTGCTCCCAATAGACTGAACCACACCTGAGCTATTGTCACCAGAATCCAGGTGGACTGTTCCTGCGTGATGGGCTTGAATTGGATTGGGCTTCCTACACACAGAAGGAGACCCAATATGAGAATTTTTTTCAGAATTCTTTCGGACGTTAGTGGCCTTTAAACCCCTACCATTTCAAGGCATTCATTACAAAAAAGTAAAGAATTTATAACAAAACAATTTCTAATAAAAAATGTTGTCAGAAATCAATCAACACCAGTAAAATTCCTTCAAAGAATTTTTTCCTACAAAAAATAAAGGAAAAATTACCTCTATTGTTTAATCAGAAAATTCTTACCAAATCAAATCGCCTCCTCGACAATGGCGCCAAAATGTTGGGTGCAGGAATTACACTTAAGCAAACTCCTCAACACTTAAATTGTCAACCCGGGGGATTCATAAACTTAGAGACAAAGCACAGGCAATGCTAGAGATGGTATGAACATTTCTAATGTCAATCGTTACTTTCTTTAAAGGGAAAATTCAGAATCAAACTAAAAAGAGAAAAAGGAAACTTAAACCATCAAAATAATCTAAGACTGGAACAAGGAAGAATGGATTTCCAAAAGGGATTTAGAGATAAAGGGGAAATCACTCTGGCTAACTATTCATTAACTACTGAGTGTGTGTTTTTATTTAGCAGAGACACTTAGCAGTCTCATCAGATGGGCCCTTCAAACCTGATTATGTAGAGATTTCCTTCTTGCACTAATATGTCATGTACTATCGCAATCTGCTTGCACTAGTGCAGGAAAAAAATTTATGCAGAGGGTATAAATGGTGTCTTTACTAAAAACATTTTTCTTCCTGCAAGGTCTTGACCTTTTTCAGGTTGAAAGCACTTAGTTCCCATGGCAAGAAACTAGTTCTTGTAATAGATAAGAGCTTCTTGCACTTAACATTTAATTCTTAAAATAAGTGTTTAGTTACTGCAAGTGCTATTATACTATGAAATCAAATTGCAGACATAAAAATTAATGTTTCTGATTTTGACAAAGTGCGGAAATAAAGAAACAATCCATATAATTTATCCTGTCATAAAGTGTTTAATGAAAGCAAGAAAATTGTGGGAAGTAAACTAGAAAGGCTTGCTGCATCACACCAACATGCACTGGTGCAGATTCATTTCTCCTACTTGGACCAGGTGGGGAAAACCAACCAAATAGAACTGCAGAAAAGAAATAGCACACCAACGTGCACTGGTGTAGGTTTATTTATCCTTCTTGGACCAGGCGAGAAAACCAATCCGAAATCAAGTGCAGAAAAAGGAATAGCACACCAACATGTACTGACGCAGGTTTATTTCTCCTGCTTGGACCAGGCAGGAAAACCAATACGAAATTAGGTGCAGGAAGAGGAAATTTAACTACTTCACATAGCGGACCCACTTTCACTCAAACAGGAAGACATGTGCTTGAAATTAAACCACACTTGACAATATAAACATAAATTACAAGAAACAATAAATAGGGTAAACGTGAGGGGTTGGCTGGGCCCTAGCCAGCCAGTGCATTTCCCTTTCAAATAGAAACGCTGCTAAGTAATTTATCAATTCATCAACTTTCAAACACAGAAATACAATTTATAAGACATAAGGAAAAGCTTCCTTCTTATTAATTCACTTAGGAAAATACGTGTGTGAATACATAGTCCAGCCCAGATTTGGGCAATAACAAAATACAAGCGTGTTACTGAATCTCTGGCAATATCTCTATTCTATACAAACTTCTATCAAAAACCTCCTCTCATCCTATTTGCATTCTTCATTATATAGATCTTTAGCCGAAGTCCAAAAAGATCATTTAACCAATTACATAACCGATATGCAGAATTTAGCTTCTCCGCCTTCAAAATTAGACAGTTCAACAAAACTAGCCGTAGCCAATCTCCAGCTGTTAGTTCTTCATAAATTTTATCTTTGCTACCTTCGGATTGACCTTGCTGTCGTGGCTGGAGCTCGGATGCCTTTAGATCTATCTTGCTATCGTGGTTGAAGCTGCTCAAAACGAGGTTGTGATCAAAGAGGTTTGGATCTGCTACAAGGATTTGTTGTGCTGGCACCGGTGCAAGATCTGATCCCGCAATAGGATCAACGGTCACGGTAAGCATTTGACTACCAAATAAACATTGGAGATATCGATAATTTACAATAGTGATTATAAGAAAGAAATCATGTAATAAATAATTAACTAATGCTAAGTTGAGTTAAAATATGAAATATAAAGTTCATACGAAATATCTCATTGTTCTTAGACTAGTGCAAGATGAGGGTGTATAAGAGAGGTAAAACTAGCAGTAAATGATTGTGATTTGGGAAGGGGAAAATGGCAGAAAGAAAGCAAATTAGGGGGCTAATAGTCTCTCTCCCCCACTTTATTCCCCCTCCACCTCACACACTCTTTCTCTCTCTTAAACATGATCCCATTGTATTCTATTTAAGAAAGTATATAAATTAAAAAATAAAATAATTGGTTTTAATAAATTAAACCTATATTTTGGATCAATCATGTCAAAGATAATAGAAAAATAAAAGACTTAAAAGTATCATTCATTATCTTGTCTCTATCATTGTCAGTCACTTTTCTTTCTCTCTTTATTTGGAACTTTGGTTAAAATGCATCTATCCAGGTTCTTTATAATATTATTTATATTATCTAAATTTCATATTTGTATATATAAAAGTATTATGATTTTTAATTTATTAAAACATGGATTTAATCTCTATAGGAATATTTTTAGTATTCGTGAGGATGGTGGATTTAGATATACATCAAAACTAATTATAACCTTTTTCATAACAGATTTAATTAAAAATTGCTTTAAAATTAAATTAAAATAAAGTATTTGTAAAATATTTTGAATTTGAAATAAGTTATGCTTTTTGGACATGTGGTACTAATAAGTCAATGACCATGGTATTGTAACAAAATAATTAAAATCCTACATCCATAACATAATAATCAAAAGGCTAGATGGCCCATGGTATTGATAAACCATGGTATTATCCCATGGTATTATGATTTTTTCCCCTACTCTCGCTCTCTCCCTCCCTCTCTCCATCTTTCTTTTCTGGGTATTGGCTCCTCAGACTGAAAAAATAACTATTTAGAAGTTAATAATATCCATGTTAAATATCCATGATTAAAAATATTCTTATATTGTAAATATTAATTTTTTATCAGCTTATCAATTGACTTTAAAGATGGTTATGTAATTATTATTTTAATTTATATTGTAAAATGGATGCTAATTTATAATTAATATTTATGTGTTATATATTTGAATGTGATCTATATGTTATACTTTCTTTTATATAAAAATGCTTGTAATTTTATTAATAAAAAACAAAGATTACAATATAAAAAAATTGAATTAAAAAATATCTCACATCTCACATCTCAAAATTAGCATATCACATCTCACATCAAATACTTAGCCATCTAAAGCTTACACATATAACTCTCACACATCTAACACTCACCCGTCCACCCTAAATTGGGTTTCAGAGCGCCTCTCGTGCAACAATTTCATACAATTATTTTTTATGAGTGGGATCACAACCTTCGAATCCTTCAAATGTCTCTGCATATTTTTCTGTCACAACCATAAGGGTGCACCCTTTGCTAGAATTGATCAATCTCTTCATCTAACCTACTCTTACAAGAATTGCATTGATCTTGGAATGATGAGACCAAACAATGTATTCAACCTCATCTTTCATGATATGATACTTGTTTTCATGGTGAAAGAAAAATGCTTTCTTGTCATACAAATATGGACTCCCCAATAGAAGGACACAAATATCCAAGGTTACAACATCAAGATCAACCCCATCTACTAGTTTTGATGAATTACAAATCTATCCCTAAATTGTTTAGTTACATGCAATTTTTCTTTGTCATAGACCCACCAACACGGTAGGGTTTTGGATGAGGCTTGTTCTCCAACCCTACTTTCTTATGCAAGTATTTTGAATCAAGTTTACTTAAGAGCCCAGATCAATGAAGGTTTCCACATTAGTATGCTTCATCACAACTCTAATATGGAACAATTCATTCCTCTTTCATTTGTTAACAAGATAATCATTTTAAGAACTTGTACTTGCATGCATTTCAGAATTTCCATTAGCATGAAGAGAAAGGTTATCATTTATTCCCACTATTGTGATCTATGTCTCGTCACTAGAGTTGGATCCAAGGTCCTACTTCACAGTTTCCACTTTCTTTTGCTTGACCTTTCCACCATATCTCTTTGGCTTCAACTTGGATGTGACTTCAAACAATGTTCATTCTCATGACCATATTCTTCCAATGTGTGCAAGATAGCTTTTCTCCTTCTTATTTATTGGTTATAGCTTCCTTTGTTTCATTTCCATTTCCTTTTGCTTTGACCTTTCCATTATGAGGTTTCAATGATGATTTCTTGGGATGATGCTCTTTTTCATTATTGCCCCTGCCTTCAAGATGAATGCCCTTTACATTCACTGCATCAATAGTAGTAGGCTCAAATAACAGCAAAAAATTCTAGATGTAGCTATGTAAGGAACCAATATAGTTTGTTATAGTTTATGTTGAATCAAGTAAACTGCCCAAATTAAAATATTTTTTCTTTAAACTCTTCTATGAACCCTTTTACATTTTAATCCTTTATTTTTCTCAAATGCTTCCATTCCATGAAATTTCTTTGTCGGTAATCTAAAGGATAGAATTGATATTTTAAAGCATAAAAAAAATTGGTCTAAGAAGAAAGGAGATTACTCAAGTTTTTTCTACCTTTCTGCAACTTACTCTCTCATAAGATGAGAGCGGTGGGACTCGGCTGAAGAGATGCAAATTGGATGTTGGCCTCATCTTCATCGATCTGATGAGTTTGGTAATGGACCTTGATCTCTCTAATCCAATTTTTTAATTTTTTTGCATTACATTTTCCATTATATGTTGGCAAATCAAACTTTGCAACTAGCTTAAAAAGTGGCTTTTTAAATGCATTCGTATGATGCCTGTTAGAATAATGGGAAGAGGATGATGAAGAACTTGCACTCAAAGATGAAGAGGGACTTTTAGGAGGCTCTCCTCCTTCTCGATTTACCGATGCATGATCATTTGCCTATTTATTCATGATCATTTTCCATGGTGTAGAAGACCTTGTGATAATTTTGTTATTCCTCCATATGAGCTTCCTTGTCTACCATTTTCTTCCTTCGTATCACATACCCCGCTTGGATATCAAAGGATTTGACTTTTCCTTCACCCCTTTGGAGCTTGTTCCTAGTTCACATTCACTCATGCAACTCGCATCAAGAACACCTATTGTGATACCAAAGTTTATCTAGCTCTTCTACTTCAAGGATGCATATGAAATTGCATTGAAAAGAGCATGTAGCCAAGTGAAACATACACATAAAATAAGTGGAAATGAAAATTAACCATCAGATCAAAGGCACACAAACAAGTTGATAACAAATTTTACCCAGTGTAGGTTACGTCTTTGGGCCGTTCTCAATGTGGGGCACATCTTTCATTTATCGACATCGAAATAAAATTACATGCAATTACAAAATGACATCTTATGCTTCTACTTCTACGATTGGCTTGAAAATTTAGGCCTCTATTGAATAAATAGACTTCACGATTGGATTCTTGGCAAACAAATATGAAAAAAGGCTATAAAATTCACCCCATTTTGTGCTAGTGACCTTTAGGGCTCTACAGACTCTTTTAAATTCTTGCAAAATTCCTTATGGGAATATTCCCCAAGATTCCAAAGGAATTTGTCTCAAAAATCGCACTTAGGTGGGGTGCCAATTAAGCTCTGGTTCCCACATATTTCTTAATCTCAGCCTTCGCTCCACATGTCATCCTCCCCATGTCCAGTGCTTGAGTAGTGTCTAAATAAAACTCCTGGCACTTTGTTTTTAATGGAAAACTTGGCCGCGATAGTTCGTCGAGTCAGGTTGGATTGTTGGTAGGTTATTGGACGTGGGTTCAAACTCGGCTCCAACAATTATATATATAAGCAAGTTCATTTTTTATTTAGCCCTTCATCATGCTCATGGTACCCTCCGTCAGCTATTATATGACTGGCAGTTGGTAGTTAATGTTTGTTAACTCCATCGGTGGACCGACCAACCTTTACGTCGGGTGTGTTTGACACCTGCTAGATTTGGTGATAATGACGTCGTTTAAATATAACATGTTCGTTGGCCATTGACCAGGTCGGCCAGCTGACCGATGGGTTTAAGTACCCATTGACATGTGGTTAGTCCATTTTTTAAAATTTTTTTATTTAATACAATGCCCAACAACTTTTCCAGTCAATTTCTTAGGGGTCACTTGATAATTTAATGAAGTGATAAGTACACCATCATTGACCACCAAAAATTTCAAAAGTTTTACCTCAAGAAAATCGACAACACTGACTGAGAAAAACATGGCGTGCTTTGATTCATTTGTACGACTGACCAAGCTACTAACCGGGTTGTTGATTTCATGCTGGCGTTAGTTGCCATGTGTCTTCACCTTATTAAATCTCCCTCCGTCCATACGGATACATCACCCTGCTGACATCATCATCCATACAGATGAAATTATCGTCTGTGTTGCGAGTGTCAACATGCAAAGTGTGACCTATGGGTCTTTCCTGGTGAAAACTTAGTTGTTTTCAGAAAAATATAGTGGACCATAAATTCTTCATATTTGTCCAATTGAGGTGTCATTCATGCCCTTGGATTCATAACTATGAGCTCTTTGAGTTGAGACTAGTTTCTCTATGTTTTAAGTACATTAAAAATTTGGCCTTTTAGAATGCTCCTGGGTCACACCTAATTTGAGTCATGCATATTTATCTCTCTTCTTCACTAATCTCTATGTAAACTCATATAAAATTCTTTGTAATAGCATCCTAAAAAATTATTTTACACTTAATTCTTTACATCCATGTGTGTAGCACCTAGTATATAGGAAGCTCCTTCTTTGACATGTTTTTATAAATTCTACCACATGAAATAAACGGTCTTCAATGTAATTCCAACTCATGTAGTGTTAATCCCTACCCTACCTTGACATTATTCAAGTTTGTTGACCTTCTACCTAAGTCACCTTTTGCATTAGTGTATTATTCTACTTTAGGATTTGCTAGGATATCAATGTTATACTCATGGATTATAAAAGGCTTAGGGGGACTCAACAATTCCCATAGTGACATGAAGAGTCCATAAGGAAACATGATAGCATAGTTGAAGGATTCATTAAAATTATTTTGGCTTGTATCCAATACAAATTTCAAAGTGGAAGTCATAATGGGTATCACTTTGCGACAAAAAAAGTACATTAATACAACAAAGATGCAAATTGGAAAATGTGCAAATCTTATTTTACATAGCTATTGAGAGGTACTTAAAACCATGTAATTGAGCTCCTCATGGAATTCCACTCCTAACAATGATTCCCATAATCATTCTCCCTTGTAAATCCATTTAACACCTATACTATTTTTACCTTCACGAAAATCTACAAGATCCCAAGTGTTATTTATTTTTATAGCATCAATTTATTCATCCACAGATTTTATCTAAAAAAATTATTTCACAACTTCATCAAAATTTACTCGATAATATGCAACTAACGCAAAATTTGAAACTTGATCTATTTGATCATTCTACTCATACAATTACTTTAAAGTTCTTGTCTTCTCACCTTGAATTATATTCTTCAATGTAGATATTGTAGGATTACATTCATTACTTGCCTCATATGTTGTTTTTTTTTGTCCACCATAACCTGATGGTTCACCATCTTCTTGATTTATCAATGTTCTGAATTGTAATGGACTCACTCTTGGTGATTGGCGTGTTGAATTTCTTGGAGCAGGTGTAGATGGAAACTAATTTCCACCATGTGCTTCTTGGTCATTTTCATTATCATCTCCATGAGATAATACAACTCCCTCTGTAACATATTTATCTATGCTTCCATCCCAAGCTTCTTCTTCCTTGAATTCAACATCTATAGTGATAATATATTACTTGGTTATGGGATTATAGCCTATATGATTTAGATTCCTCACTGTATGCAATAAAGATACATTTCTCACCTTTATAATGTAACCTCTTTCTCAATTATTTAGGAACATGTGCATAAGCAACACATCCAAAAATTCTTAAATGGATATATGACAACTCTTACCATTACAGGCTTCTTTGGGAGATCGATCATTTACGCTTTTCGTCAGACTTCTGTTAAGAATATAAACATCAAAATCTAGTGGTTCTCCCAAATATTCATTTGGTATATGCTTTTCCTTCAACATACTTGAAGCCATATTGATAGTAGTTTGATTTTTCATTTCATCTATTCCATTTTGTTGTCCAGTATAATGTGTAGTAAACTACCACTTGATTCCACTATAAGTTTTAACCCCATACAAAAATTACTTGCATAAGAATTCTGAAACATAGAAATATAAACAATGCGAGAGCATAACACATAAAACACATATACACAGAGATTTTCCCTCTGGATCCCAAAACCAAGACTACCAGCTTGATTTTTCATTATGTTCCTTTCAATGTTATAATACATATTTATACATGCTGAAGCATCTAATACCATGGACTGAAAACCATCACATCTAATACCATGGACCGAAAAACCATCGCGTCCAAAAAGCATGTGAAAAAATTATGCACAAAACCATAGGTGGGTCCGCCCAACCTAACATAGTGTCCAAAATCAAAATTTTCCACGGCGTCGCCCTGGACCCTGTAAAGTGGGGTTACGAGTACTCCTCAAACCCCCTGTTAACTACATGGAAAGAATATAACACAACCCAAAATTCTCCCACTTGTTGTTTTCTTTCCACAAGGGGCCATAGGAGAACTTGGTCAGTTTTCCAGCCCTAAAACGCCCATTGTTTCTCTACACCAGGAGAACTTCTCAGAGCTCACAGATTTTGTCAATTCATCTGCAGTATTCTTCAAAGTGTCCACATTTACCAACAACACCTTTTTGTCTTCTATCATATACCTCACAAAGTGATATTGAACATCAATATGCTTTGTCCTTGAATGATATGCAAGGTTCTTTGCAAAGAAAATTGCACTTTGGTTGTCACAGTCTATCCTTATAGCTTCCTGTACTAACCCCATACTTGAACACAATCTCTACAAGCAAATTGCTTCCTTGCTTGCATGAGTAGCTACTATGTATTATGCCTCTGTAGTTGATAGTGCCACTACAGATTGTTTCTTACTCATCCAATTGATTACACCTCTAAATAGGTTAAACACATTCCCACTTGTAGATCTTCCCTGATCCAGACCTCTAGCCCAGTCTGCATGAACAAAGCCACGAATATCCAACACTCTGTGCAATCCTTGTCTTCCTTGGTAGCACAAACCATAATCACTAGTGCCACTCAAATACCTGAAAACCAGGGCTTTACTATTGTCCAATGCTCATTTCTTGGTTTTGACATAAACCTGCTCAATACTCCCACCGCATGTGCAATGTCTGGTCTAGTACAAACCATGGTATAAATAAGGCTACCAACTACACTTGCATATGGAACACGGGACATATCCTCTTACTCTTCTCATGTCTTGGGACACTATTTAGCAAATAACTTTACACCATCAGGAATAGGAACCTCCACCGGTTTACTATCCTACATATTAAACCTCTACAATATTCTCTCGACATACTTTCTCTGGTTTAACTAGAGCTTCCTCTTTTCCCAATCTCTTTTAATTTCCATGCCCAAAATATAGTTTGCAACACCAATATCTTTCATGTCGAATTTGGAGGATAACTGGGTCTTCAAATCCTGGATAATTTCTTTGTCATTTCCAGCCAGCAACATATCATCTACATACAAAACTAGATAAATAACATGGTCACCAATTAATTTAAAATAAACACAATGATCTTCTCTGCTTTTAGTGAACCCAAGTCCCCGTATGAATGTATCAAATTTCTAATACCACATCCTTGGTGATTGTTTTAACCCATACAGAGACTTCTTTAACTTGTATACTAGTTATTTTTTACCCTTCACTACAAAGCCTTCAGGTTGTTTCATGTATATCTCCTCTTCTAGATCCCTGTGAAAAATTTTTGTCTTCACATCCATCTGTTTTACCTCAAAATCAAAAGGAACAACAACAGATAAAAGTAATCTAATAGAAGTTACATTGGCAACAGGAGAAAAAATATCACCAAAATCAATTCTCAGCACCTAGGAATAACCTTTTGTTACCAATTGAACGTTGTATTTCTCCACGTTTCCTTTTTCTTTTGTCTTCTTTTTGAACACCCATTTGCTACCAATGGGTTTCCTTCCAGCCGGAAACTCCACCAGATCCCAAGGCTCATTTTCGTGCAAAGATGCCATTTCATCAACCATGGCCTCTTTTAAGAGTTTCCATCCCCTGAATCCACTGTTTCCTTCATAGTTATGGGATCATCATCAGTAATAGATAAAGAAAAATTTGTCCAAAAAGTAGATGGACTATACCTTTCTGTTGTCTTCTTTCTTGAATTGATCTTCTTACACCCGGAGTTTGTGGCTCTTCATCTTCTTATTCCTCCTCTGCTATAGAGTCTGATTCTTCCTCCTTTAGCTCAAACTCTATCTTCTCAGGTTCCTTTGATTGGACTTCATGTTTAATAACATCTTTCACCTCTCTGAACACCATATCTCGGTTGTACATAACCTTCCTTGTTTCTAGGTTCTAAAGCTCATAACCCTTCAAACCATCCTTATACCTAATAAAGATGCACTTTTCAGATTTACTATCCATCTTGGTTCATTTCTCCTTTGGAACATGTACATATGCGTCACATCCAAATACCCTTAGATGTGAAAGAGAGGGTTTCTTACCAGTCCATACCTCTTGTGGAGTCTTATCCTCCAATAGTGATGAAGGTGACTTCTTGACCAGGTAACATGTAGTATCCACCACCTCTGCCCAAAATTCTTGTCCTAACCCGGCACCACTAAGCATGCTTCTTGCACTTTCCATCAACGCCTTATTCTTTCTTTTTGCAACTCCATTTTGCTGAGGTGTATATGGAGTATTATTTTGTCGTGCTATACCACACGTTTTACATAATTATTCAAATTCCTTACTGTAAAACTCTCCTTCATTATCTATCCTCGGCACCTTTATCTTCTTCTCTATCTCGTTTTCCACTAGAGCCTTGAATTCTTTTAACCTGTCAAAGACTTTGGATTTATTCTTAAGGAAATATATCCATGTATTCCTTGATAAGTCATCTATAAATGCTACATGGTACACAGACTTACCCAGTGATGGAACCTTCACAGGTCCAAACACATCACTGTGCACAAGCTCTAATATCTGTTTCGCCCTCTTACTTCTAGAGGGGAAACTCACCCAATTCTGCTTCCCATATACACAATTTTCACAGAAATCGAAATCCAGACAGCTATTACTTATACCTTCTACCATACCTTTACCATGAAGTATTCAAAGGCCCTTCTCTCCAATATGTCTGAGCCTTTGATGCCACAGCATGGTCCTCTCTCCAGAGACGACTAGATTTTCTGCTTGACTTTCTGGAACCACAGAACTGTTGCACCCATCAACAACAGTGCTACCTTGAAGCTTGTATAGAGTTCCAGTCTGAACTCCCCGCATCAATACCAGTTCTTCCCAAACCATCTTGCAGGTTTCCTTCTCGAACATTGTTTTTACACCTCCATCATCCAACTTACTTATAGAAATCAAATTTCTGGCCAATGTAAGAATATGTAGAACACCTAGAAGTGTTTTCACCCTTCCACCTTGCAACTTCAACTTTACTTTTCTACGACCAATGATTCTATCCTTCTTGTCATCCCCCAAGAAGACATCACCACCATCATATTTCTCATACGTCCAGAACCACTCTCTATGTGGAGTGAACTAAAAGGATGCACCTGAGTCAATCAACCATGCCTCATGATCTACATGTGTACTTGAAGAAGCCAAGTACACATCCCCACCTTCATCTGAGGAAGGAGCGTCATCAGATCTCTTTCCTTTATCAGGAGCTTTAGATTTACAATCGCTTTTGAAGTGCCCTTCCTTTCCACATTTCCAGCACACCACCTTTACAGATTTTCTTGGAGATTTAGATCTCCCTTTAGATTTAGATCTCCCACTTGATGACTTATTTTTGTTTCTGTTCTCGGACCGTCCTTATACAAACAAGCCATCACCATTCTGGCTCTGCATATTTTCTGTCTCATCTCCTCTGTTAGTAAGGATGAGACTATTCATCAAAATGCAAGGCAGTTGCATTGCTACCTATTCCAATAACCAGACTATCCCACGAATCTGGTAGAGAACACAACAAATTGATGCACTTATATTCATCTAAAATTTTAATATCAACAGATGCTAACTAACTTACCACAGTATTAAACACATTCAGATGCTCTATCACCGAGTCTCCATCTTTCATCCTCAAGTTATACAGCTTTTTCTGCAGGAAAAATTTATTCACCAGAGACTTAGATTGGTACAAAGCCCCTAACTTGTCCCACAAATCCTTTTCCATAGCTTCCACTAATACCTTCAACAATGTTGAATCTGAGACACATAATCGTATTGTGCTCTTTGCCTTCCGATCCAACTTCTTCCATTCTTCATCGGTCACTCTCGTTGGTTTAGTACTTGGATCCACTTTGATCCACTGATATTTATCCACCAAAAGATCCTTCATCTTTAGTTTCCACAACTCAAAACTATGACCATTAAATTTCTCTATCTCTATCTTTCCACCACTCGCCATCTTCTTTCACCACCAGAATCGATCTCGCAGATCTCCCACTGGACAATGTCTACCACAGGCCCGAGCGAAACAGCTCAGGAACAAAGGCATCCTCTTGAAGCCAAAACTGCTCTGATACCAAATATAGGTTTTAACCCCGTACAAAAATTACCTATATACGAATTCTAAAACACAAAAAAATAAACAATGTGAGAGCATAACACATAAAACACATATACACAGAGATTTTTCCATTGGATCCAAAAACCAGGACTACGAGCTTGACTTTTCATTATGTTGCTTGCAATGTTATAATACATATTTATACATGTCGATTCATCTAATACCATGGACCGAAAACCATCGCATCCAATACAATGGACCGAATAACCATCGCGTCCAAAAAATATGTGCAAAAATCATGCACAAAACCATAGGTGGGTCCGCCCAACCTAACATAGTGTCCAAAATCAAAATTTTCTGGGGCATTGCCTTGGACCCCATAAAGTGGGGTTACGGGTACCCCTCAAACCCCCTGTCAACTATGTGGAAAGAATATAACACAACCCAACATCCACTCGATTGACAAAACTCAATGAAATTCGTTAGCATATATTCACCACCTCTATCTGATCCTAAAATTTTAATATGATTTCCACTTTCTTTTTCAACCATAGCTTTAAATTTTTTAAATACAAAAAATGCTTCAGAATTCTGTCTGAGAAGATAAAACCATGTTTTTTAACTGTAGTCATCAATAAAAGTTATAAATTAAACATTAGCAGTGAAAGACGGTGTTTTCTTTGGTCCACATAATTTTTTGTGAAAAATATCCAATGGATCTTTTTCCCTATCTGAAACTCCAAATATAAATTTATGTCTATGATGCTTTGCAAGTATTAACCTTTCACAAAATCTCGTTGGTTGTTGAATAGTGTGTAGCCCTTTTACCATTTGTTTCTTCTATAGCAAATCTAGAACACTAAAATGTAAATGACCATATCTTAAATTCCATAATCACGATTCGTCAAAATTCTTAGTTTGATAAGCATTCAAGGAGGGAGACAATTCATTCCTCGTTATAAGTGGAAACATCCTACTCTTTGTCATTTCTGTTCTTTCTATTAGCTACTTACTTGGATATTTTGTCAATGGTAGTACACATATTATTCTTGACAAACACTCTATACCTTTTCTCTATTAATTGTTCAATACTCAAAAAATTGCATTTTAAGCTAGATACATAATAGACATCATTAATTGTTCTTCTATCACCATCTCTAGCATAAACAATAATCACTACTTTATCTTTAACACATGCCTTAATATCGTTACCCAACTTGACTTCAAACTAAATACTGGTGTCTAGATTGCAAAAAAAAATTTTCTTTTGATTCATGTGATTAATACAACCGCTATATAAAAACAAAATATCATTGGAACATTTTTGAGTCACGTTACAAGTCAAAAACACTAGCTTCTGATTATCTTCAAATTTTTCTGAGATGTGTGTATATTACTTACCAACATCTACAAGCCTCTTCAAAAACTTAGTAGCAAAATGGACATATATTTTGCAATAATAACATTAACTTTAGACATATCATACCTTTGATTTCCTCGATGCCAGGTTCTATTGTAAGTAGCCCTTATATTATAAGGACATTGCTGAGATTTCTCTTCATGATCATAACTATCTCATGGACATCTTTGATCTGCTAATATGCCACCTCTTCCTCTATTACTCGATCTTCCACTCTCTCTTCCTCTATTAAATTAAGGCTGAGTTTTGAAGGCATTCTCCAATGCGCTATCATCATATCTTGGCATCATAGCTTCATGTGCAATCAACGAACCAATCAACTCTTCAATTTGCATTTGAATTACACCCTTGAACTCTTCTATGAACACAACAATCGCTTCAAATTTGATGGAACCCAGCCCACTTGGCGTGACCTTTTACACTTTATATGTTACACTTGGATGTTTACGTGGCGGTGAACCGTCGTCGTTCCCGCGCTCTGTAGTTAGGGTAGCTGTGCATTGATTGGGGTTGTAAATGCGGCAATACTCTGCCTTGGATAACTATACTAACCTAACCCTTATGCGCCTTCTCGACTCTTCTCTGCTATTTTTTTGTTGGCTTCCGAGGGTTTTGAGCTCTGCGTATGGAAAAATGGTGAGGGTGCTGTATTCTGGTTCCTTTGGCTCTGTGTTACAATTTCATGGCTGTCCGTTGTATTTGAGCTGGCTCTAGTTGTGGGTGAGGCCTTCTCTGCGCATTTGGTTATTTGTTCCCCTGTTTGTAACGATGCTGTTCGGTTCTGGGGTCTTCTTGCTCAGCTTCCGTGTTCACTCTCTGGTAAGTTGCTCTTCCACTCTGTTGCTCTGTTTTTGATAAAGAAAGTTGAGGTCTGCGTGCTTGTAGTGGTCACTGTAACGATGATTGTTTATGAAATGACTGGTTGCGAATTTAATTCTTCAGTTCTGGCATTTAACTTTCGCTATCCCGTTCCTGCATATGCTGTTGGTCTTCTAGTCCATTGTTTCCGAATTTGGT
Organism: Pinus taeda; assembly: GCA_000404065.3. NCBI lineage: Eukaryota > Viridiplantae > Streptophyta > Pinopsida > Pinales > Pinaceae > Pinus > Pinus taeda. The sequence continues at coordinate 200,326 of APFE030214676.1, forward strand.
TGTGGTAGTGGTTCTTGGGTTTATGGTCTTCCTGGTAACGCTACCTTGTCTGTGGCTGTGAGAACAGGAACAGTGGAAAAACACCTTCAGTCTCTGCTACAGGTAAATGGTCACTCCCTGATTCAATTTTTACGCGTTCCTCGTTCTGGGTCTAACCCCAAACTGCTCCTCTGGTCTCCAGTTTCCTATGGCGTCCTCTGGTTTGGAAATGTGGCTCCTCCTCACGCGTTCTCCAGGTGAGGGTTTCTTCTCTTTCGTTCTTTTGATTCTGTAATGTTGGTTTTTCGAGGGTTTCGTCCCTCCGGGCTTTACTATGATTCAAGCTCACTCTCGCTTGTCTCTTGCAGGTCCTCTCAGGTGGCCTGGATTGCGCACGTCTCTGTGTTCAAGAATGTCTGGTAGCGTAAATGTGGGTAGGCCTGTATCTTATACTGTTCTGTTGCCTAGAAGTCTCTGTTCGGAAGACGGCTCGTCCGTTATTTTATTGTTTGGTTATTATATGGTTCATGTTCGCCGTTGTCATTCTGAGATGAGTTCTCTGTATTGGAACGCAGCTTCAACGTAACCCTGTCTTGAACCTGTGTTCAAACCCTAACGAGGGTTTTGTGCTTGACTGTATGGTTGTGATTTCTGAGTGAGTTTTGACCTTGCCGTCACTGTATCGGTCTCTGTAATGTATGAGGGAACTCGGCCCTTTTGATTTTGGCTATAAAATACTATTTCTAAACAATATAAATGAAAATCATTTTTATGAAAGAAAATATGTCATTTGGTACCTGTAACTCCTTCACTTGTGGTTTGGTTACGTTGCTGGGCATTCAATTCGTTTGCTTGTCTTTAGTGGCTGTGCGTACCCGCTCCTCCTTAACTGTATTTTTGTGTGCTTGTATGCAAGAGTGATTGCTTGTTTGGTGACCTGGAATCTGCTTAAGATCTTCTCTGTTTGTCAATAGTTTCAACTGCAATTCGTACTTGTACAGTAGCCATGATAATATGCTTAGTTTATAGTAATGTAAAGTTCTGTTAATGTGGAAGAGAGATCAATAAATAATTTAGGAAATGATATTGATGGACAATACTTCTCTGATTCTTTTGAATGCTTGATAATTCTGTTATTAAATTTACTCAACTTATTCTTTGCTCAACTTAAACTTTTTCCTTACATGTATATTTGGCTTTTATAGCCTCTGTCTTCAATTAAGGCTTGCAGTTTGTTTCTTTCTGTTACAAAGACAGTTACATATTTCTGTTCCTATTCGTAACCATAATCGTTTGAACATTTCAAGACTTGTAGGACAGTTAAGGGTTATTTTTCCTAATTACAGAAACTACCTTTTAATCAATAATGAAACTACAGTAATCCTAACTGGAAAAGTAAAGCCATCTAACTGTTGTTGACTTGTAAAATAAAGTAAAAAGAAAAATTATTCGCAGCAGAATTTAACAATTCAGTTTCCCTCTTGTGAACCTGGTTGGAGTCTTTCTACCTCATCACTGTGAGCTGGATGCTCCTGCATCAGGCTCCCGGTGTGAGAAAAGATCATGACTTCGGTTCATGAGCTCCTCCACTCATCCCCTTGTTCATTCAATCTGCCTGGCATCAAGCCATGAGCTGTCCTCAATCGGACGGTTCTTCCACTTGACCAGGTACTGAAAATAATTTTTCCGCCGAGTACGCCTAACTACCTGAGTTTCGAGGATGCCTTCGATCTCAGGAGGTTGGACATAAGGCATCTGTTTCTTCCAACTTTCTTTGTCTTCCTGGGTGTTCCACGTGGATTGTCCGGGTTCATCCTTCCTTTCTTCCAACAGTTTTCCTGTATACGGAAACAAATCTGCCACATTGAAGATAGGTGATATGCCTACTCCAGGTGGTAGTTGTATTTCATAGGCATTCGCTGAAAACTTCCACAAGATCTTACAAGGCCCTATCTTCTTGTATTTCAGTTTATTGTACGTAACTTTAGGAAACCGCTCCTTGCGTAAGTGTACCAGAACATCATCCCCTACCTCAAAATGAACTTCTCTTCTCTTCAAATCTGCATGTTCCTTATACTTCGAGTTGCTGTCCTGTAACTTTGCCTTTACCTGTTCATGTAAATCCCTCATTGCATTTGCAAAATCTTCTCCATCCACACTCCGTCATTCCTATAAACCAAGATCCCGAAGCTCATGCACTCCACGAGGGTGCATGCCATAAAGAATCTGGAAGGGACTGAGACCCGTGCTACGATTCGGTGAATCGTTGTAAGCAAACTCTGCTTGCGCCAGCACTCGGTCCCACATTTTAGAATTCTCTCCGACTAAGCTGTGTAACAGATTTCCTAGACTTCTGTTGCCAACTTCTGTTTTCCCATCGATCTGCGGATGGTAAGCAGAACTGTAGCTTAATTGGGTGTTCATCTTTTTCCATAAGCTACGCCAAAAATGTCCCGTGAACTTTACGTCTCTATCTGATAGGATGGTTGTTGGTAACCCGTGTAATCGGACAATCTCATTAAAAAACAAGTGGGCCACGTAAGTGGCATCAGTTTTCTGACAAGGTACAAAATGTGTCATTTTTGAGAAACGATCCACCACTACCATCACCGAATCATAACCTTTCTGCGTTTTTGGCAGTCCCAAAACAAAATCTAAACTCACTAAATCCCAAGGTCTGCCTGGAATAGGCAATGGCGTATACAGTCGTGTGTTCTGGCTATGTCCTTTCACTAGTTGACACACCTTACACTTAGCCACAAAACGTTGTACGTCCCGTCGCATTCTTGGCCAAAAATAAAAGTGACTAAGTTGCTCCAAAGTCTTGTCAATACCAAAGTGTCCAGCCAATCCCCCACTGTGTTTTTCATGAATGATATTCTCCCTCATAGAATAGCTGGGGATACACAGTTGTCCTCCCTTGAAAATCAATTTCTCCTGTATGTTATAGTCCAACCAAGGACTGTTCCCTCGTATTAAAGGATTTTGGCACGCCTCATAGGCTTCTCTGAAATATGTGTCTGTCTTATAAAGATCTCGTAAATGTTCAAAGCCCAAAACCTGCACAGTGCTTTCCTGCAATAGTAAAGCTTTTCTGCTCAATGCATCGACTACCTTATTCGCTTGCCCGCTGATATGCTTCAGTACAAAATTAAAACTTTGTAAGTACTCCACCCATTTGGCATGTTTATGATTAAGTTTATGTTGTTGCATTACATACTGTAATGCAGAATTATCTGAGAACATCACGAACTCGTTTCCCAAAAAATAATGCCTCCAGTGTCTTAGCGCCTGTACTACTGCATAGAATTTCTTATTGTATGAGGAGTACTTTTGCCTACTCTCATTCAATTTTTCACTGAAAAACGCCACTGGTCTGTCCTCCTGGCTGAGTACAGCCCCGATTGTTGTTCCACTAGCATCACAACGTACCTGAAATAATTTTTGAAATTCTAGTAGCCTGAGAATCGGTCTTTCTGTTATTTTCCTCTTTAATAGCTGAAAGATCTTTTATGCTGCTTCTGTCCATCGAAAATGTTGGCTGGCCTTTTTGATGGTCTCCAACATAGGAGCACAGATTCTGCTAAAATATTTAATAAACTTCCTGTAAAAACTCGCTAACCCGTGGAAACTTCGTACCTCAAACAAATTCTTCGGTGACGGCCAATTTATGGTTGCTGTCACTTTCTCTGGATCCATCTTTAATTCGTTCTCCGCTATCACAAATCCCAGATAAATTAACTCTCGCTGTAAAAACATACATTTCTTCATATTGATCAATAACTTGTTCTGCTGTAGCTTCTCTAACACTTTACGCACATGCCGGAAGTGTTCTTCTCGTGTCTTACCGAAAATAAGTATGTCATCCAAATAAACAATTACAAATTTCCCAATATATTCCTTTAGCATCTCATTCATGAGTCTCATGAAGGTGCTGGGCGCATTGCTCAACCCGAACGGCATGACCAGCCATTCATATAGGCCCTCGTTTGTTTTAAAAGCTGTCTTCCATTCATCTCCTTCACGTATCCGAATCT